>WHPX01000763.1:0-201774 GCA_011057435.1 Actinia equina | reverse complement strand
ATTATGATCATTTATTTTTGGGCATAAAATTTACTCTGCAAATGTCCATTAATTTGATAGAAACAACATTTGTAGACAAACTTTATATCTGCAAAGGTTATGAGAAACTACTTAATTTGAAAAGATGAACTTCGTATCACTATCAAACAAAATTTTGAATCCAACGCAGTTTGTAAATACTCGTCCAAGGTTTGTGGATATTATACTAAGTGGCACACAATTTGTATGATTAAGAAATTAATTAAAAAGAGCATAGATTGTCAGTTAAAGTATGAAAAAAGCTCTTCTTTATTAAGGAATACGCATTGGTTTGAACAAAGCCCATTGTAATGAACCAAAAAGTTTCCTTTGAATTAACCACCAACACAGAGCTCAATGATATTTTTTCAGTTGGATTAACTAGATTAAATGTGGGTCACTGGGAATAAGAAATAGAACCGCAAACATGGAATTCCTCCAGGTTCATCACTGGGACCATCAGCTGTGTCACTAGGAATAAGAAATAGAATCAAAAACATAGGATTTCCCCCAAGGTTCATCACTGGGACCATCAGCTATGTCACTGGAATAAGAAAAAGAATAACAAACATAGGATTTCCCCCAAGGTTCATCACTGGGACCATCAGTTAGGTCACTAGGAATAAGAAATAGAATCACCAACATAGGATTCCCCCAACGTTTATCACTGGGACCAAAAATAAGAGCACATTTTTCTCAAGAATCTAAATAGACTGAAATAGACCAAAATAGCAAGGCAACTTTCAACGTCACTTAGAATTTATATTCAATAATCTCTAACTTTCACTGAAGTGGTTTGCGGCTCACCTCTCATCGTCACTTATAGCTTTTCTATTTGCTTTCCGTATATTGTAAGACGTTTTTGACTACCTATTTAAGTGATTTGGAAATTAACTTAAAATGAAATACATATTGAAACATACATAGACTAGCTACTGATGCAGACTCTCCGGGTGACGATAATTTATGTGTACCTTATAACTTGAACGATAGAACGAACGAGCGAATGAACAAAATATAAATGAAAAAAAAATGTATTTTATGTAACCGGTTTTTAAGTTTAACTTTTTGCATTTCTTTTACCCGTTTTACACAAAATTCTAATTTTGATCTCTTTAAAGCCTCAAACTGATTTTTGCCAACTTCATTTCAATGACACCTTTGTTTCAATACAGGTTTGGTCTAGTTCGAAAATATAGAAGTAGAGTACTTACAAGAAGCAGAATAATTACAATCTGGGATTCTCAATAGATTATTATATATCTATTTATTTGATTTAAGAACGTTCTTGAAGAAGGTCAGTTAATGAACAAGTGAAGTTTTTTTTTTGTAAGCAGTGAGCTTGACATTAAAAGTAACATATTAACATCCCTCAGGGTTTTTCTTTTTTTAAATTAAAAGCAAGAGAGTAAATTTGAACCGATGTACATCGCCAGGAAACCGAAAAGATAAAATGGAATGGAATGTACGAGTATGCTAAAGTAGTCCCTAAATTCTGAGTTCAATAGTTCGAGAAAAAAAACAAAAATAAAAACCCCAAAACAAATAATAAATTTCAAAAGGTTTTAATCAATTAATTATTTCTTTTCTTTTTTCAACATCGCTTTTTTTCTTTCGTTATTAGTTTTTGTGTACATCTCTGGTCTCGTTCAATTAACAGCGACCTTTCTAGCACACATAGAACATCTTAAAACTTGGAGTAAAAATTCATTCCATTTTGTGTATTTTATAATGTGTCAACGATTCTTCTATTATTTGAAATTCACCCAAAATTGACTCAACTGCGCAAATACGATTAATGGCAGGAAAAAAATCTCTCTTGCTCGTTTTCCTGAAAGAAGATCTTAAAATAAAAGGAAAATAAAAATGGGTCCAATTTAAGGTGATATTCTTATCATTAATCTAGTAGAGTACTCGAATTTCAAACGATTTTTAGTTGGTTCATTAGTAAATGTTCCAACTTACTGTCGAGAGGATCAATTTCTCAAATACTAAAAGCGTCGCTGATTGGTTAATGACTGGCTCGTGAGAATGCAAAAGTGACATTGATTGACAGTTGTTCGGTTACTCAATACAGAAAAAATCTTAAAGCATTCTTCTAAGCGTACTGATGAGAGAGAAAAAGTGTCCTTGTCCAAAAGTGACGAGTGCTGAGCACAACTAGACAAAAGGGAGATCCAACTTTTAAATATGACAATTTTTAAGTACTTCTTTATTTTGGTCTTTCAGGTTAGTATTTTGAAATTTTTGTAGTGTTTTCTTTGCTTTTGACTAGAAAAATATTCATGACGACAAACTATGAACATGTTTGGCACGAAAAACTTTATTACAACGAAGTTTCTGGTATATTTCTTTTACAGATTTTTCTTACAAAGTTTGCAAATTCTACAGGTAGGAAAGACTAGATGTAGAAATAATATATTCAAATATTTTTGATATTATTTATGAAGTTAAAGGACAAAACTAAAGCTGTTAAGGCCATCTGCTATATTTCCCGTTTGTTTACCTGAACGTTGTACGCTTTATCCTTCACTTTTTTCTGTAAAACATATTTTAAATTGATAGAAAAATAGATTCCATGTATAAAACTCATGCATAAATCTTTAAGAATACACCTATTTCAAAAAACGTTGTCATCATCCAAATAGGCAATGGGCAAAAAGCGGAAAGCGATGTAGGGAGGTCATTCCAAGATACAAGAATAGCTGGAATGACTTGTGTTTCTGCTTCTTATTCTCGTCAAGAACATGGACCTTAGTGTTGAGACTGATTCGATGTTCTTTGTATTCAATGACGGGCACCATTTCTATGTCTGTATGATATATCGCCTATCGCCTTTGGCGATGACAACGATTGAAATAGGTGTATTTAAAAAAAAAGTAAAATTATGATTAAACACATCTAACTTGGTTTTGAAGTTAAATTTTATCAAAAAGTATGCTTTCAAGATCTCAGTATAAATATTGAAAGGAAAAAAAAAGAGTTTAAGATGTTTCATTGCTTATAGATGTAGATTATATATCAGAAGGTTTGAGAGAGAAAAACAAACATTTCGCATGTTCTTGACTGGCACTCTCAAATGCTATCCGTGTTTTTATTGATATTTTCATAAGGTTTAGACTCCTGTCCAAAACTTCAATGCCCTAAAATTAAATTTCAAACTTGTATAGCTAAACTTTAATACTTTAATCTTAACATCGAAGATTTTATCGTAATCAAGCATTATTATTAATTAAGTAAAAATTACTATTGAGTCAATTTATCATAAAAAGTATTTTTAATTTTCACTCATAAGTCCAAATTAGCCAGCAAATTTTCGAACTTAAGATCAAAAATTTTTAATCAACACAGAAAACCTGTGAGCAGTTACCTTAGCTTTATTACAGATTCACTTTATAAAAGGTCGATTAATTTTCTACGTGTTTTAAATAATTGAATAAAAAGATCTTAAAGGAAAATTTTAAGATCTTGTTTTCACTATAATTATAACTGAACTTCCTAACATCTTTAATTTGAGTTCAAAAGTACACAAAGATAGTTATTTATTTATTTTTCATAAGGATTTGACGCTCCATCTTTCGATCTTAATTGCAATTATTTTAACTATAAATATTGAAAAAGAGGCGTCGAAAAGCCGGAAGGTTCAGCATATAGTGAGCGTAATGAAATGATTAAATTCAATATTTTTGGATTGTATATAATCTTTTTGGTTGAACAGTTCACCTCTATAGAGAAAATTTACTAAAAACACTTTGATATCAGTTATAGGATAGATGGTATAACATTAGTACATCGGGTTTTTTTAGGGAATGAAACTAACTTTTTGAGAAAGAAAAGAATCTTTGACAGACGTAGTCGAGCTGTTGGGACATAAACGCGAGTTAGTCATGGTTAGTTTTCACTGTAAATCAAGGTCAGAATAGGATACGTATTTGCTTGCTTATGTACACTTTCTTCACAAGACTATCGTATGACCATCAGGATAAGACTTGCCTTTTTTAACTCGTGAACTGTATTCATTGAATTTCTGTTTCTTCTGTCCTCCCTCCTTAGACACAAGCTATCTGATCTGAATATCAGCGAGTAAAAAAATAAAGGTACTTCGAAGAAACGTATATATTGTAAATTGATTAAAAAGATGGTGAACGGTGATAAAAAGAAAAGAAATTACGATAAATCAGTTGCCTTGATGTTGGACTAAAACTGATACGAAAAAATATGAAACAACGAGGCCAAACTTAGTACTATGGCGAAATAATAGCCACTAATAGTTTCAAGCAGTTACAAGTCAATTAAAAATAATGTTTAATATATAACTGATTCAGTTTAATGGGAATTTATTTGCAATTATTTCAACAACAAATATTGAATAAGAGGTGTCGAAAGACCGGATAGATTCAATCATTTATTGTGGTCAATGAAAGGATTATCTTACACTACACTTCTAAAGAAAAATTACTCATAAACACTTTTCAATTCTAGCTAATTATAAGATAGATGGTTTAACATTTGTGCATCTTTTCCAACACATTCAAATAACAAAAATTCGCGGCAATCAAAATGGCGGCTTTGACATAATGATATGCATGTTAGTAATATGGTTGATATAGTAGTACAAAGACTTAATCACAATCAAACTTTCGCCTTACAGTCAAAACGGCTCACGTTTAATCCCCTAGGTTTACATTAATAGTTTCATTATTGGAATATTGACATTGTAGTGTTCTTTCCGAGAATACGAAGACTCAGGATTCAAAATAACAACCGATTTAAAACTCGAATTCCGATTGGATTATTCCATAAAAGGAAAACCATACTCCAATCAGAATTCGAGCTTTGACTCATTTTTTATTTGGATCAGACTTAGAAGTATTCGTATTTTCAGAAAGAATAATTAATTTCAATATTCGAATAATGAACCATGCATTAATTGAACCTAGACTGTTCTATAGTTCCTAGTTTTCGCTGGGCAATTTTCGCAGGTTTTACGACACCTCAGTTTTGTACTGACTAATGTCATTTTATGACACTATTTCAGAGAGTTTATTCAAAATGTCGGATATGACGTCACTTCTCAAGTGCCCAGGCTATTAACTTGTACTTTAACTTTGCCGAGGAATTCATAAAAGCTTTAGATTCTATTTAACTAAAGACGAATCCATTATTAAAATTAAAATGTAAAAAGACTTACTACGGGGATAACAAATATTGAAATCCCGTTTTGTAAAAAAAATATCGTAGCCTTCCAACTGAAATGATTTATAGTTTGGTACGTTTGCTTTGATATTCATTTTCTACCTGGATGTCAGATTGTAAATAACAGAGAGCTTTTAATCGTTGTCAAGTCAAACAGAAGACTCGTTAATGGTGAATAATGGGGTTTAAGATGGTGTTGATTCAAGGGAAATTTATTTATTTATTTTTCTTTGTGATTTGAATACAGAACGTCATCCATGATCAGTATTAATATTCAAATTCAATTTCTTATCGCAAAAACAATAGGGAGGCAATAGAAGGTCGTTGACTTGTCTAGTATAGGTCCTTGCAGATCCCTCCACCTTTTCCCGTCTAAATAATGAGATTCGCTGATTTTGTCGATACCCTAAGACAACCTCTGGGCTAATCTAAGACAGGCCACGGCTAACTCACAGATCAAACCCTGAAACAACCTCTGGGCTGATGTAAGTCAGGGCATGGCTAACTCACAGATTGAACCCTGAAACAACCTCTGGGCTGATCTAAGTCAGGGCATGGCTAACTCACAGATCAAACCCTGAAACAACCTCTGGGCTGATCTAAGTTAGGGCATGGCATGTTAGGTTTTGCTTAGGGAAGGAAACTGGAGAACCTTGAGAAAAAGGATGGAATCCATGGGAAGGCCTAGCAAATTATACTCACGCACACGTTGATATCAAGTCTATTAATCGACGCCAAGCCCCAGAGGTGAAAGACGATTGAACTCTACCTATACACAACTGTTGATTCCAATAATCAATTATAAAAGCTTATAATCTTATTGATTTCAGAAAATGGACCAGTGTACACGGAGAAATGGATCAATATAGGTGGATATAAAATACAAAATCTCACAAACCACCAGATGTTCCCAAATCGCCCTGACGAAACTTACTACGTCAAGTCGTTCCATATTACTAACGAGTATGTACAGGATTATGGCATACGCATGAGATCATACTTCTTGGCACCAATGACGGGCAACTTTACTTTCAATACCGCATGCGATGATGCATGTATGTTATTCTTAAGCGATGGAATTAACCCTAAGAATGAGAGAAGGATTTTATATCAAGATGTAGCGGCTGGAATCAATGATTATAAAGAGTAAGTCAAAATTAATGCCTTATATAACTATTAAAGAATATTTTTTTTCGGGTATATATTTTAGTCCAAATATTGCTAGAACCCTTCAGAGGTGAAAATAAAAGCAAGCACTTGGGAAATTCCGTGCCCTACGGCACGTGCTTCTCCTAGCACTTCTCTCGGACACGCACAATTTCTCGAGCGCTTGTAAAACTCTACAAAACACACGCACTCGTTCTCTATTTATTCAATAAAAAAACCCCAGAAAATTATTCACAAACGAGTCAAAAACCATGTGATATAGTCCATGCTTTTTGGCCAAAAATGGCCCAAAATGACCTATTTTGCATCCCTCATCAATAATTCATAATTTTAAAAAAGGTATAAAATTGGCAAAAAACGATTAAAACCATGGGCTATAGTCCATGCTTTTTGGACAAAAACACCCATTTTTCAAGTTTTATAAATAATGCATATTTTTCCAAAAGGTGTGAAAATGGTCCAAAATCGATCAAAACCATGGGCTATAGTCCATGCTTTTTGCCCAAAAACACCCATTTTTCAAGTTTTATAAATAATGCATATTTTTCCAAAAGGTGTGAAAATGGTCCAAAATCGATCAAAACCATGGGCTATAGTTATGCTTTTTGCCCAAAAACACCCATTTTTCAAGTTTTATAAATAATGCATATTTTTGGAAAAGGTGTGAAAATGGTCCAAAATCGATCAAAACCATGGGCTATAGTCCATGCTTTTTGGCCAAAAATGGCCCAAAATGACTTATTTTGCATCCCTCATCAATAATTCATAATTTTAAAAAAGGTATAAAAATTGGCAAAAAACGATTAAAACCATGGGCTATAGTCCATGCTTTTTGGACAAAAACACCCATTTTTCAAGTTTTATAAATAATGCATATTTTTCCAAAAGGTGTGAAAATGGTCCAAAATCGATCAAAACCATGGGCTATAGTCCATGCTTTTTGCCCAAAAACACCCATTTTTCAAGTTTTATAAATAATGCATATTTTTCCAAAAGGTGTGAAAATGGTCCAAAATCGATCAAAACCATGGGCTATAGTTAATGCTTTTTGCCCAAAAACACCCATTTTTCAAGTTTTATAAATAATGCATATTTTTCCAAAAGGTGTGAAAATGGTCCAAAATCGATCAAAACCATGGGCTATAGTTATGCTTTTTGCCCAAAAACACCCATTTTTCAAGTTTTATAAATAATGCATATTTTTGGAAAAGGTGTGAAAATGGTCCAAAATCGATCAAAACCATGGGCTATAGTCCATGCTTTTTGGCCAAAAGTGGCTCAAAATGACTTATTTTGTATCCCTCATAAATAATTCATATTTTTCAAAAAGGTGTAAAAATTAGCCAAAATCGATCAAAACCATGGGCTATAGCCTATGCTTTTTGGACAAAAACACCCATTTTTCAAGTTTTATGAATAATGCATATTTTTCCAAAAGGTGTGAAAATGGTCCAAAATCGATCAAAAACATGGTCTATAGTCCATGCTTTTGGGGCAAAAGCGGCTCAAAATGGGTTATTTTGTATCCCTCATAAATAATTCATAATTCTCTTTCACCATACTCCATATTATGCCCTTATTATGCGTACTTTCTTGCGCATGCGCAAGGCGCCCACGTTTTAAAGATCCATTATTATGCAAATTAAGAGACAAGGTATATAACCACGTGCAGAGCCAAAACCAAGCCTCTTCTTTCTTCGTGCTATCGCACTAGGTAAGCCCTCGTTTTGCTCTCGCTTCGTTTCACTTAAGCGAGTTTTTCCTAAACCATTTCTGTCTTTATTCTGTATATATTTTGTCAGCCGATGAGTATGTCTACTGACAAGCAGAACACCAGTAAGTCCTCTTCTCCAAAACGAAAGAAAGTTGCCGAGGAAGATGAGTCTTTGCTCTTCGATGAAGAGATGGATGATACTCCAGATATTTCAATACGAGCCGACTCGGCTCTGTTCAAGAAGGATACTTTGCTCCAACTGCATCATCATCTGGGAATTGATGAGATGTCTTCAAAAATTGACAAGCTGACTCAGCTTATCGAACGTTCAAGTTCTGTTCCCGACTCGGGACACGATCCAAAAAGTTCTAGTAAAGAGTTTGACCCTAGTGATCCACTAGTCGATGACCTTTCGAGTGATGATTCTGACTCACAAGCGGATCCCGAAGAGTCTGAATTTCCACCGTCGATTTGTGATGTTAACGAAACGAAAGGTCCTAAAGTGCTAGATTTCCTAGCCAAACGAGTGAACGAATCGTTCACCTCGAAGCCAATGGAGGATAGAATGAAACCTCTTGTGGATAAATATCGCACTCCCGAAAATTGCGGGCTATTGTGCGTTCCACGAGTAAATACTCCACTTTGGAACGAATTGTCCCACAGGGCCAAAACGGCCGACTTAGGACTTCAAGAGGTGCAAAAATCTGTTGTCAAGACTGCCCAGGTAATAGTTTCACTTACTGAAACTGTGATTCAAGCCAAGAAAAAGAAAGAGCTAATGAATCCTAAAGATCTTGTGGGCTCGTTGTCCGAGGCCATTTCTTTCATCGGCAATGCCGGTTACCAAATGTCATTAAAGCGCCGAGAACATCTTAAACCCGAGCTAGGCAAAGGTTATAAATCATTGTGTGCACCATCCACTCCAATCTCGGAGCTTCTCTTTGGCGACGACCTGTCAAAGAATGTAGACGACATCTCTAAAGCGAACAGGATTGCCACAAAAATTACAGGAAATGATCGAAGTGGAGGCAATCGAAAACGCAAACGCGAAAACTACAAGCCTAGGGATCATTTTTTATCCCGAAGAAACCCGAGTTCATCTGCTCGGGACAATCGCGACAACTACGAGAGCTACAAACCACGACGCCGCCCGTTCAACCAGAACAAACCCCAAACCAAAACACAAGATTCATACAAGGACAAGTGACCAATGTAAGTGTCACACCTTCTATAACAAGTTGTACAATGGCCGGCAATTTAGCTCTCAAGATTGATGAATGGTCTAAGATCACTTCTGATTGCTGGATTTTGCAATCAGTCAAGGGTTATCGACTCGAATTCGAGTCAATCCCGAAGCAATTCAGAGCCCCAAAACAACGCTCTTTACCCTCAGATGAGTGCGTGTTAATCCAATCTGAAATCCAGAAGTTATGCTCTAAAGGAGCTATTGTAGAGACTAATCATTGCCCTAACGAGTTTATCTCTACTTTGTTTCTGGTACCGAAAAAGACAGGTGATCTTAGACCAGTTATCAATCTTAAACCTTTAAACGAATACGTTCGTAAGATTCGCTTTAAGATGGAAAGCATCGACTTCGTAAAGCATCTATTACACCCAGGAGATTTCATGGCCACTATTGACCTTAAGGATGCGTATTTCAGCATACCTATAAACCCTCAAGACCGCAAATATTTGCGTTTTTCCTGGGATAATTTGCTCTACGAATTTACATGTCTTCCTTTTGGCTATAGTCTAGCTCCACGGACTTTTACCAAAATCCTGAAACCTGTGTATGCTTATTTAAGAGCGAAGGGTATACGTATTGTGTACTACATTGACGATACCCTCGTCATAGGCGCATCTAAGTACCAATGCCTTAGTCACACCCATCAAGTTTGCGAACTGTTAACTAGCCTGGGTTATATTATCAACACTACCAAGTCCTATCTCGAGCCATCTACAACAAGGTCTTTTCTCGGATTTGAGTTAAACTCAATTCAGATGACTATTTCTCTCTCCGAAGAGAAGGTCGACAAAATTATTTCCTATAGTAAACGGCTTTTGGATAACCCTTCGCCTTCCATCCGCGAAGTCGCCCAGGTTTCAGGACTCTTGGTTTCAGCCTTTCGCGCTGTCAAATATCTACGCCTTTTTTATCGCTCTATTGAAATGTGTAAATCACAATTGATTTCCTTCGGGGCGTCTTATGAGGACAAAACTTCATTAAGTGTTCAAGCTCGTTCAGATCTCCATTGGATTATTGACAATATTGCTGTCCACAATGGTCTCCCCATTGTGTCCCCTCCACCAGACGTCACAATTGATAGTGACGCGAGCAAACTGGGTTGGGGTGCATTTTGCGAGTCACGCAACACCGGTGGACTCTGGTCAGTGAATGAAACTGACCTACACATTAATTACCTTGAAACACTTGCAGCTTTTTTCGCTCTTCAGTGTTTTGTTCGTGAGCGCCGCTCAGTTCATGTCCAGCTGCGCATTGATAATACAACAGCTGTTTTTTACATCAATAACATGGGTGGAATTAAATCTCCCTCCCTTAACAGTTTGGCTCGAGAGATGTGGCAATGGTGCATTTCAAAGGATATTGTAATCTCTGCGGTGCACGTTCCGGGCCTAAATAACCAAAAAGCTGATTTTAATTCTCGTCACTTTAATGACAGAACTGAATGGAGCCTTCACCCTACCGTATTTGGTTGGCTAACCCAAACCACGTTTAACCA
Organism: Actinia equina; assembly: GCA_011057435.1. NCBI lineage: Eukaryota > Metazoa > Cnidaria > Anthozoa > Actiniaria > Actiniidae > Actinia > Actinia equina. The sequence continues at coordinate 190,938 of WHPX01000763.1, read as the reverse complement.
AGATATTGACTTGTTTGCGTCCCGCCTAAATACAAAGCTAGAACGCTTTGTTTCGTGGTCGCCCGACCCCGACGCTTATGCGTGCGATGCCTTCTCGTTAAGATGGCACGACTTAAATGGATATGCTTTTCCTCCTTTGAGCCTAATACCCAGAGTTCTAGTGCATGCACGAGCGGACAAGATTCCTCGTCTCCTGATAATCACACCTGTGTGGCCTTCTCAATCCTGGTACCCGACAATGTTAGAGATGTCAATCGCTCGACCCATCCTACTCCCCAAGTGGCCGAACTTGCTTATTTTGCGCCACAACAATCATCTACATCCATTACGAAACCAACTCCAGTTAGCCGCTTGGACTATATCAGGCAAAAGCTCAGCAGTCAGGGAATTTCAGCAGGGCCTGCCGAAGTTATCTGCCAATCATGGTCCAAAGGAACTGAAAAACAATATAGTTCAGCCTGGCGATCCTGGTGTAGCTGGTGCAGTTCAAAATCGCTGGATCCTTTTCAAGCTCCTATAGAAGAATTTCTGAACTTCCTCTACAAAGTTTACAATGACGGTAAAATGTATAGTACAGTCAACACCTACCGTTCAGCCATATCTGCCACTATTGAATCAGTATCTGGTCGTGCAATTGGATCACATTACTTGGTCTCACGATTCATGAAGGGAATCTTCATGGGAAGGCCTCCGAAATCTAAATACAATACAACTTGGGACGTTAGTATTGTTACCGCCTATTTAAAATCTTCAATGTCACCGTGTTCGTCACTTAAATTGAAAGACTTGACCCTTAAAGTTGTCACTCTAGTCGCCTTGTCTACGGCCCAAAGATGCCAATCTCTTCACAGCCTTAACCTTTCAGACATGAAAGTTCTCGATGACAAAATCGTGTTCGTCGTAAAAGACCGCCTCAAGACTTCACGTCCAGGCAAACCTAATTTACGTGTTGAAATTGCTGCTTTCGCTGAAGACTTAGACTTGTGCCCGAAAGCACATTTACTCTCCTATATCAAAGAATCGCAGCCCCTGCTTTTCGCAGGACAATCTGTAGTAAACCAATTATTTATTTCATATATCAAGCCCCATAAGGCAGTCGGTTCTGCTACTATAGCTCGTTGGCTTAAACTAGTTTTGCATAACGCTTCAATAGACACGTCAATTTACAAAGCTCATAGCTTCAGAAGTGCAGCGACGTCCAATGCCCTTTTCAAGGGAGCATCACTAGTAGATATTCTCAAACATGCAGACTGGTCTTCAGTCAATACGTTCAACAGGTTCTATAATAAACCTATTGTTCGAAGCGATCAATCATTCGCGAATTTAGTCCTTTCATAAGACTAGTTTAACTATACAATTCGTTGTAAGAATTCAGATTTCAGATTACAAGAATCTCAACATTTGCAATCTAATAAAAGTAATAGATGATGAAATGCAAATCACATATGTCTTATGCTATTTATCATTTGGCATCATTCTTCGAACACGCATAATAAGGGCATAATATGGAGTATGGTGAAAGAGAATTGAAAATTAGACAAAAGGTACACTTACCTTGCAGGATAATTGTAATTCTCTGAGCCATACGGAACATTATGACCTTATTTTCCCACCCGGTGTTATGATTACCTGGCTTTAGCTTTACTACCGTACTTGGCACTCATGGTAGTCCTCTTGACCCACCCTGATCATGTTTGATGCCAAATGCTTTTCCTTCCTCACATTTACACAAAGAAAGAAGAGGCTTGGTCTTGGCTCTGCACGTGGTTATATACCTTGTCTCTTAATTTGCATAATAATGGATCTTTAAAACGTTGGCGCCTTGCGCATGCGCAAGAAAGTACGCATAATAAGGTCATAATGTTCCGTATGGCTCAGAGAATTACAATTATCCTGCAAGGTAAGTGTACCTTTTGTCTAATTTTCAATTTTTCAAAAGGTATAAAAATTGGTCAATGGTCCATGCTTTTGGGCCAAAATTAGGTCAAAATGACCTATTTTGTATTCCTCATAAATAATTCATAATTTAAAAAAAGGTATAAAAATTGGTCAAAATCGATCAAAACCATGGGCTATAGTCCATGCTTTTTGGACAAAAACACCCATTTTTCAAGTATCATTAATAATTCATATTTTTCCAAAAGGTGTGAAAATGGTCTAAAATCGATCAAAACCATGGGCTATAGCCTATGCTTTTTGGACAAAAACACCCATTTTTCAAGTTTTATAAATAATGCATATTTTTCCAAAAGGTGTGAAAATGGTCCAAAATCGATCATAAACATGGGCTATAGTCCATGCTTTTTGACCAAAAACACCCATTTTTCAAGTTTTTAAAATAATTCATATTTTTTAAAAAGGTGTGAAAATGGTCCAAAATCGATCAAAACCATGGGCTATAGTCCATGCTTTTTGGCCAAAAACACCCATTTTTCAAGTACCATTAATAATTCATATTTTTCCAAAAGGTGTGAAAATGGTCCAAAATCGATCAAAACCATGGCCTATAGTCCATGCTTTTTGCCCAAAAACACCCATTTTTCAAGTTTTATAAATAATGCATATTTTTCCAAAAGGTGTGAAAATGGTCCAAAATCGATCAAAACCATGGGCTATAGTCCATGCTTTTTGGCCAAAAGTGGCTCAAAATGACTTATTTTGTATCCCTCATAAATAATTCATATTTTTCAAAAAGGTGTAAAAATTAGCCAAAATCGATTAAAACCATGGGCTATAGTCCATGCTTTTTGGTCAAAAACACCCATTTTTCAAGTATCATTAATAATTCATATTTTTCCAAAAGGTGTGAAAATGGTCCAAAATCGATCAAAAACATGGGCTATAGTCCATGCTTTTGGGCCAAAAGTGGCTCAAAATGACTTATTTTGTATCCCTCATAAATAATTCATAATTTTTCAAAAGGTGTAAAAATTAGCCAAAATCGATCAAAACCATGGGCTATGGTCTATGCTTTTTGGACAAAAACACCCATTTTTCAAGTTTTATAAATAATGCATATTTTTCCAAAAGGTGTGAAAATGGTCCAAAATCGATCAAAACCATGGGCTATAGTCCATGCTTTTGGGCCATAAACACCCATTTTTCAAGTTTTATAAATAATGCATATTTTTGAAAAAGGTGTGAAAATGGTCCAAAATCGATCAAAACCATGGGCTATAGTCCATGCTTTTTGGCCAAAAACGCCCATTTTTCAAGTATCATTAATAATTCATATTTTTCCAAAAGGTGTGAAAATGGTCCAAAATCGATCAAAACCATGTCCTATAGTCCATGCTTTTTGCCCAAAAACATCCATTTTTCAAGTTTTATAAATAATGCATATTTTTGGAAAAGGTGTGAAAATGGTCCAAAATCGATCAAAACCATGGGCTATAGTCTATGCTTTTTGCCCGAAAATGCCCCAAATTGACCTATTTTGCATCCCTCATAAATAATTCATAATTTTTCAAAAGATGTAAAAATTGGCCAAAATCAATCAAAACCATGGGCTATAGTCCATGCTTTTTGCCCGAAAATGCCCCAAAATGCCCTATTTGCATCCCTCATAAATAATTCATAATTTTTCAAAAGGTGTAAAAATTGGTCAAAATCGATGAAAACCATAGGCTATAGTCCATGCTTTGGCACCGAAAATGCCTCAAAATGACCTATTTTGTATCTCTTATAAATAATTTATAATTTTTCAAAAGGTGTAAAAATTGGTCAAAATCGATGAAAACCATGGGCTATAGTCGATGCTTTTGGGCCAAAAATAACCCAAAATTACTTATTTTGTCTCCCTTATATTAATTAAAAAATTTGCGAAATTGTGAAAATTGACTGAAATTGATTGAACCATGGGCTATAGTCCATGAATTTTTGCTAAAAATGGATGTAAGTGGCCTAGTTAGCGTCGCAATAAAGTAATTGGATGCATCACGCATAACGTCCGAATCATTTTTGGACCCAGAGGCCCATGCGAACCGGGACGGTTATCTTAAATACCCCAAACTAAGTGGAGGTGATTCTCCGTAACTCAACAAGTAATCCCTGACCTATACTAATACCTTGAATGGCTTTGCATTTTCGTTTTATTAGAAAGTACAAATCCGAGCCTCAATTTCTGGAAGAAGGCAAGCTTTACTTTATGAAAATCCTTTTCAAACAAGGCTGGGGGATTGAATTGATGGACATCGCAATCGAGCTTCCTAATGGGGTCACGGAAGCCCCAATGTCTCCAGACCACCTCAGAAGAGATGTCACAAGTATCGGTAATTATTAACTCGAGTTTGCTATAATAAAAATTAATACAAGGTAGGTTGCAATGGAAATAGGAAATGACGTCTCCCTCCTTGGGCATAGCCCACTGTTTACCCGTACTGCATTGAATGTGTGTGCCAATTTGCACAGGAAATAGACCTAATTACCTTCGTGTGTAAATTGTGCCCATTTCAAACCATGTGATGATTACATGATTTTCTCGATAAGAAATGTTTTTTCCCCAAATGTTTTTATATCCACTTGAATATGTTCTTCATCAGATCTTCCGGGTAAAGACTGTGTAAAAGTTGGTGACCCGCTCTACCCTGACTATAAAAACTGTATTGACTTCACACAAAAAGACAAGGTAAAATAGAATAGCCTTACATTATTCACGTCACAGCCATGATGGCTGGAACAATGGCTTTTACCCATTTAGCCTCACATCCAAGTGTTTCAGGTCGAGGTTACAAGAACATAAATTAAGGTTATACATTGGATAGAATAGCATGAGAGGATGGATAGATGGAATGGATGGATGGATGGATGGATGGATGGATGGATGGATGGATGGATTGGATGGATGGATGGATGGATGGATGGATGGATGGATGGATGGATGGACGAATGGTTGGATGGATGGATGATTGGATGGATGGATGGATGGATGGATGGATGGATGGATGGATGGATGGATGGATGATGGATGGATGGATGGATGGATGGTGGATGGATGGATGGATGGATGGATGGATGGATGGATGGATAGTTGGATGATCTCTTTAATACCCAATGCAATTATATGTTTAGCTCGATGGAGTCAAGATGGTCCTGAAAGAGCTGCAGTCAAATATCGCCAACACATCCAATCAAACCACACCAAAAATACTCAAAAATACCATGCAGGTATGATGCAACACTGATAAAGCCAGAAGAAGAAAAAGAGGGTGGAAAGGAGGCTGGAATCTTGTGCACTTTGAGCTTGTAATTAGGTCAATTTAATTATATTAAATAAATATTCTTATCATATTAATTTCTTCTCCTTCAGACTGCAGCAAGAAAGATCACGTTTCTTTTGGACGAAAACGTAAATACAGAGAAAAGCGAGGAGACTAGTGACGAGGGGCTCTTAGTATCGAGGGAAGTTGAAAACCTTGGTAAAATGGTAGCTGAGAAAATTTCCAATAAGGATGAGCCTATTGTTATGGAGTATCCTAGCATAGGTATTACCAACATTACTACTACTACTACCACTACTACTACTACTACTACTGCTGCTGCTGCTGCTGCTACTACTACTACTACTACTACTACTACTACTACTACTGCTACTACTACTACTACTACTACTGCTGCTGCTGCTGCTGCTGCTGCTACTACTACTACTACTACTGCTACTACTACTACTACTACTACTACTACTACTGCTACTACTGCTACTACTACTACTGCTGCTGCTGCTGCTGCTACTACTACTACTACTACTATTACTAATACTAGTTTCACTACCAACACCACAATTCCTAATATTTATTAATACATCAATCAATCATTTGTTTTGGTATTAGTAATGCAAATCAAGAAGTTGGATGAAGACTTTGTTTTCCCAAACAATATTCTTGAAGTTCCTTTCCCTTCAAACGACGAGATAACCATTAAAAGATCTAAATCAGACTCAGGTAAAGTAAAGGGGGAGAGAAACCACAGTGTACGAGGGAATATTGGAATGGGAGAAGAGAGGTATGTAGGAAGGAGAGAAAAAGGAAAAAAAAGAGCAGTTGCTTCTCGCTGAAGGGAAGGAAGGATTTGTTTGTTCGTTTGTTTGTTTGTTTTTTGTTTTTTTTTTGTTTTGTTTTTGTTTTTGTTTGAAAAAAGGAAGGGAATAGGGAGAAATGGAAGAAAGCATAAGGAGAGGAAGCAAAGGAACGAAATGTTGAAGTGGAATAGGGATGGCGACGAAAAGACACAAGGCAGGAAAAAATTAGCAATGAAGAGAGAGATAGATGAAGTGCTTCTTTTCTACATTTTCTTATTCATTTGTAAAATGCTTTTGTAGTGAATTACCTCGTGTTCAGCTCTCTTTACAAAAACCTAGATGACCTCATACGAGAAAACATCACCACCATTAATGGGTGAGTTGATTGATCAACTTCTAAGTGATGATTAGTATCATAATTATTTTTTGGAAGCATGGTACGTCATAGCTAACATGTTGGTTGACTATAAAAAACATTCCTCATTAATTAAGCTTCTCTTGTTAGATCAACCAAGATTGCTACAAAAAATAGTAACATCAATGTTCATCTTAAAAAATGGGAACCCCTGACAATCACCTTTGCTTAAGAAAAAAATCCTAAAATAAAATAGAAGTTAAAGTTAAAATTATTATTGTTATATTATATTATATTACATTACATTACATTACATTATATTGTGTTGTTGTGTTGTGTCGTGCTGTGTGGTGTGGTGTGGTGTGGTGTGGTGTGGTGTGGTGTGGTGTGGTGTGGTGTGGTGTGGTGTGGTGTGGTGTGGTGTGGTGTGGTGTGGTGTGGTGTGGTGTGGTGTGGTGTGGTGTGGTGTGGTGTGGTGTGGTGTGGTGTGGTGTGGTGTGGTGTGGTGTGGTGTGGTGTGAGTGATGTATGTGAGTGATGTGATGTGATGTGATGTGATGTGATGTGATGTGATGTATGTGATGTGATGTGATGTGATGTGATGTGATGTGATGTGATGTGATGTGATGTGATGTGATGTGATGTGATGTGATGTGATGTGATGTGATGTGATGTGATGTGATGTGATGTGATGTGATGTGATATGATGATATTATAATGTTAATGATATATAAAGTGTCAATATGTGAATTGTAAATTGTAAACATCTTAGTGTCGTTCGTTATTGTAAAAGTGTTTGCGAGTAAATTTAACAAAAACATATTTAAAAAAAAAATCTATGTTAACAGAAGCCAAGAAGGAAAATACTTTCTGAACAGTAGAATCATATCCAGCTCTCTGGTACCTCGACCAGCACACATGGACAGGGATGCAGTACGTTTAAGACTTGATCACAAACGAGTGAGTTAAAATAAGTATATTAAAATATTTAAAAAAAATCTACCCAACAGTCTTTTCGGTCGTGCAATTGTCAATAACTGATTACCATTCGTCGTTCGCCCCTTCAACTATTTTTTGAATATTTGTTGTATACAATCCAATGTATCATCAATATGCTTTTTCACAGTACAAAACAAGTAAAGATCAAGTCATGGTGTGTGCATTCTGGAAGTACAATACAAGGTATACACTATTAAGGACTCAGAAATTGGAATTGAAAATCTAGGGGGAGGGGGAGAAGGGGCTAGAGAATAACCGCGCGGTGTGAAGTGAAGAGATTGAACCAAGGATCGTATGATGAGTGTTAGGTGTGATGGTGCGGGTAAGAGTAGTCTTCAAACGCAAGACATCTTCCAATACAACTGGCTGAGTTAAAAACCATTCACTTTTGTCCTATCGAGTTTTTTTTATACTTTTCTTTCTTCGTTAGTAGTGAAAACGCCACCGGTTCATGGTCAACTGTTGGATGCCGAATCAGCCGAAAAGAATCCAATGAAAACTACACCGTTTGTCACTGTGATCACTTGACTCACTTTGCGGTTTTGATGAAAGTGACAGTCGATGACAAGGTAATAGTATGCAACAGAAATTATGAATTTAGTTTGTTCGGTTTTGCGGAGGGAGTTAAACCGGACCGGAGAATCCGGACAAAAACCCTTAAATCAAGGAAAAGTCCTTAAACAAAATCTACTCCCCGAGGCCCTAAAATATTCCTAAAATATTTTTGAATATTTTTAAATAAGTTTTGAGAAGTTTAGTTGCTCCCTCTGCTGCTGGTCTGGGAGGGACAAAACTCTTTCTCATTTCGAACCACGTGTCATTCCCTAGAGCCTCATTTCTTTGTTTAACAGTTGCAAATCAGAAGACAGAGTAATATACCTTTTTACATTGGGTGTAATGTTTTCGCATTACAGACCACATGTCATTCCCTAGAGTATCATTTCTTTGATTAACGGTTTCAATGAGAAGAATACACTGCACATGAATATGGATACAACTCAAACAAAGAATCTTATTTTCAAAAGATTGACACGTGGTCTGAAATGGGAAAAGATTACGCTCAAGGTAAAGAGGTGTATTGGACAAATAATCTTAATAAAACTAACACTATCCTCATGCCTTGAAGGACAAGCCTATGTCTAGGTCCCACATAGTTGCACTGGAAGCCATTACATACGTGGGATGCTCCTTGTCTCTGATTGGTGAAGTCCTGACTATTGTAACTTTGACTTGTTTACGGTAAGTTGAATCAATGTTGAAAATTCAAACATAAAAACAACCTGTGAAACAATGTCTGGGCTGATCAAAGTCAGGGCATAGCTAACTCACAGATCGAGCCCTGAAACAACCTCTGGGCTGATCTAAGTCAGGGCACGGCTAACTCACAGATTGAACCCTGAAACAACCTCTGCGCTGATCTAAGTCAGGGAACTGCTAATTTTCAGATCGAATTGGAATTTAGCGTATTAGGTGATTTGGAGAGAGCAAAACTCTCAAATCAAGAAAGAGTCCTGACAAATTCTACTCACATTTGATAGCAAGTCCAGGGGTCGAACCTGAGACCCCAGAGGTGAGAGGCGAATGCATTTTGTCGCAAAAAAGAAATAATTCGTTCCACTATAATTCCACTTCAATATTCCATGCAGTTTAGAAGTCTCTGTTGTTCGTATTGTTGAATTTGTGCATTATTTACTTTACTGTTGGTATTTGTGAATATCCTGACTCTGAAATGAGTCTCACCTTGAAAAAAGAGCTAGAAAAACGAGAAAGAAAAACAAAACATTAATATAAGGATTCGAAAAAAGCCTGTCTTTTTATTGTTTGTAATACTATCTTTGATCTCCTTTTAGTTTGGCCCGAACAGAGACCAACACGATCCATCTTAACTTGGTGACCGCCTTGGGTTTGGCGCAAATCATCTTCTTGTCAGGAATCGGTGCGACAGCCAACAGGGTAAGATAATGGCCAACGAACATGGCTGTCATTGAAGAGATAGAAAACGCGCGCGCGTGCTGTGTTCAGTTATAAAGCACGTGGGGATATGCAGAACACGAGAGAAGTGTTAGGAGAAGCACGTAGCTGTATCCCTTGTGCATCAGCTAAATAAAGAAATTATACTCAAGGGAATAACAAGTGCTCTGGAAAGGGAAACATTATGCCCAAGGCGATGAAGTCTATTAAATATTCAATTAAACGATTAATCTTTTTTTTTTTTTTTGTTCTCGTTAAGGGTGTTTGCAAATTTGTAGCAATCGCTCTCCATTTCTTTAACCTGGTAGCGTTCTGTTGGATGTTGGTTGAAGGGCTCTGGTTGTACGTGATGGTAGTTCGCGTCTTTGACACCGGCTACAACAGGATTAGACGATATGTTATCGCTGCATGGAGTAAGTCAATAACATATCTAATTGCACAGTCTACATAGATACATACATAGATACATACACACACACACACACACACACACACACACACACACACACACACACACACACACACTACACACACACACACACACACACACACACACACACACACACACACACACACACACACATACATACATACATACATACATACATACATACATACATACATACATACATACATACATACATTTAATGCTGTTTCATATCAACTACAATCAAAATTGTGCTAGCCCATATAATCACCCGTTTCCTTGTATCCTTATCTTGGTTACTGGGGAACGAAAAATGAAGCCATACAACCATGGTTTGCGTATGTACATGAAGAGGTATATCTTTTCCACTTTTATAGGTATCCCTGCAGTAATCGTCGTTGTCACTCTTGTCTCGAGTTTTGATGGATACGGCACAAAGAACAGGTACGATATTCGGTAATCCCGCAGTAGAGTCAACATGACTTCCCGTAGAGTCAATATAACATCCGGTAGAGTCATTATTACTTCCCGAATAGCCAATATATAACATCCGGTAGAGTCAACATGACATCAGGCAAAATCAACAAGACTTCCCGAATAGTCAATATGTAACATCCGGTAAAGTCAACATGATGTTCGGTAGGCGCAACTTCCTGTCAGAGTCATTATTACTTTCACTACCACTAGAGTCAGTATGACTTCCGTTATGATAATATTGTGTAGGATTAACAAGCACTGATGAAGGTCTCTTTAATAAGTGTTTTTCTTTTTGTGTTCTATCCAGCTGTTGGCTGTCTGTGGAGAAGGGCACCATCTGGAGCTTTGTAGTTCCCGTACTTGTCATCGTGTTGGTAAGTTTTTGTTTCTCAATTCCCTCCACCCCCCCCCCCCCCCCACCCCCACCCCCCACCCCCTCCCCTCTCTCCTCAACAGAAGAAGATGGTCAAGACCTTGATAACCAAATGCTTACATTGTGTTGGTCTGTGATTCTTTTACAGGTGAATGCCATCATCCTTGCTCTTGTTGTCAGAGAAATCTTAAAACTCTACAACCCCACCCCTGCCGATGAGACCAAACTGCAGTCCGTCAGGTAGGTCGGTCGACGAGGGAGAAAGTCTAAGGCGAAGCGGAAGTACACTGGCTAAAATGCTCGCGAATGGATAATTCGTTGTCATGAAGAGTCAGGATAGCGTGTCGCGGGTAAAACGTTCACCTCTCACCTCTGAGGTCGGGAGTTTCAATCCCAGTCGCTCCATGCGAGCTGAGTTAATTGGTTATCTTTCTGCCTTTTTTTCGGCTCACCGAATCTTCCTTTATCCTCTAAATCAATCCGGACTAATTCAAACTGTATAGAGATAGCGCTGTGCCAAAGGATCACTCATACATGGGCTGTATAGCGGCTGCCAGAGGCGCCTTTACATGCTTTTTTTACATGCTCATTTTGACCCTTCACTTAGGTCTGGTATCAAGTCCGCTACAGTGCTGCTGCCCATTCTTGGTATTGCTTGGGTGTTCGGCATCCTGGCTGTCAACACCGAAACGATCGTCTTCCAGTACCTGTTTGCTATCTTCAACTCGCTACAGGTATCTTATATTCGTACAATCTTTCCTTCCATCCAACGCATTCCATCCATTCATCCTTCTATCCATCCATCCATCCATCCATCCATCCATCCATCCATCCATCCATCCATCCATCCCACGCATTTAATCTATCCTTCCATCCTGCACATTTCATCTATCCTTCCATCCCACACGTGCAGAGAAAGTACTAATTTTCCAGCAAATGAAAGAAATTCCGACACAGAAGATTCAAAAAATATTTTTCTGTTTCAAAAATACACCAGTAACTTCCGGTTACGCTAGATATTTTTGACGTTATTTTATTTTTTTATTTTCAAGGGTTTCATGATCTTTATTTTTCACTGCGTGTTAAATTCCGAGGTACGCAAAGCATTCCGTAGGAAAAAGCAGATCTGGACCGACAGCCACCTCTTCCAGTGTCACTCCGCGTCCCCACCCCCTAAGTATGAAAGTGAAATTACGTCTAAAGAGACCAGGTCTACCTCAAATGGAATGGAGAAGGTGAGTTGCATCAAATAGTCAAATGCTGATACATCACTTGATAAATTCAGCCAAAAGTCTCTTTAGAAAGGCTTTGCTTATGCTGGATGGCGGGCAAAGAGACTGTCAGTCAGCCAAATGCTGATATTCCCTTTAGGCTCTGCGTATGCTGGATTGCGAACAAAGTTTGAACGAAGTGACTTTCAGTAAGTCAAGTGCTGGTACATCACTTAGAGATTCACTCAGCCAAAGGTCCCTTGAGGAAGGCTCTGCTGGATGGCAAACAAAGTTTGAACAAACTGGTTGTCAGTTTGTACAATCATTTATATATAATGATAAATAAATAGGTAAATATATATATATAAGCATTACATAGGAGTAGATTGGAACGCCGAAGACCATGCCACGTCAATCGAGAAATGATAGTATCATTAGGAGACAGGGAACCACTTACTGGTAAAAAGATTTATTAAAATAAACATTTCGGCCTGTTTGGCCTTCTTCAGTATAGTGGTAGTTAAATTGAAGTGCCTATCACCCTTCTGACAATATTCTGAGTATTGATTCTACATGGGGTAAGATGCGGAATAACCCGAAAAATATTTCATAGTTTGAGTACGGCTTCTTGAAATCATAAAGGTTTTTCCATGCCATAGGCTAGTACTGTGACGTATGAGGAGTAATCATTTAATATACAAAACACTACTGGCACAGATAAATTAAATTTAGAATACGTCATTGTTTTTCCTATTGCTCTTATAGAAATTATTGCAAGTTAGTTTTCGCATAGAAGCCGGTGTTTCGAATTACGAGGAACAACAAACAACTATAAATGCCTCCTCATACGTCACAGCATTAGCATATGACATGGAAAAACCTTTATCACTTTAAGAAGCCGCACTCAAACTATGATATATTTTCGGGTTATTCCACATCTTACCCCATGTAGAATCAACACTGAGAATATTGTCAGAAGGGTGATAGGCACTTTAAGATCCATGCGATCGAAGAGCTTACTTGACTAAACTTTACTAACACACCTATTAGAATAAAATGGATCTGCTTGAGGTCACGTATTAGAGTAGCACTCAAGCCTTCAGGATGTTCACTATTTGACCCTTACATTAAAGATTATGGCACAATAGAACAGGTTTAGAGTACCAAAGTGTGCCTTCATCAAAACCAGTTTTGAATTGTTTCACAACACAACATTGTGTCGTTTGTGTCAACATTAACTTACCTATATCTCAGTGGCTAGTTTTTGCCCTGGCTGAAAATCTACACTATATCATATTTGTACACGCACTTCCTGATAATACACGTGCACCAAACCCTAACGTTCTTTAAAAAATATATTCGTGGTGTCATCCATTTACTCTTCAAATATAACGAAAACCATGAGGTAATTCAGTTTGTAAAGCATTTTATTTTCGGTTTTTCTAAATACAAAACATCAAAATATGGGTTTAAAAAAGTGATTTTCATACCTTAGGACAATGTTGCACTCTAGAAACACTTTAAAACAGAAAATTAAATTATATGATCTGAACTTTCAGGCTCCATTTAATAAAGTTATAGGCTTCATTCGCACTCAACTTATTCATGTTTTTTGATTGACAGACTACATCTATTTTATTGCTTTAGTTCTCAAACTCGTTGGTAACATCAAGGCTCGTATCTACTCGTATAATTCTTGGGTGCAATCATATGAGTCAAAATCCCTTGAGATATAAGTAACAATAAAACAGCCACAATTTTGATTGATCTAACAAGAGAAGCTAATGACGAATGCTTTGTTAATGTTACGTCATTTAATTTTGAATTTGAATGATCCTATACGTACTTTTATATCATTTGGATGGATAAATGGAATGGAATGGGATAGTTAGTTGATAAATGAATAGATGAAAAGGAATGCATGAGATGTGAAAATAGAATACTGGGAAAAGTATTTCAATCAAATTCCAAATATTTTAATTTTGAATATCAAAATTCTTCTTATTTCAGAGGCCACCTTCTTCGTCTTCAACTTCGAGGATTTTCCTGAGATGAGATGACCATTTGCAGAAGAAGCTCGTGAAACTACGTTACTTAAACTTGACAATATATCAAACTCTTGCGTAGGATTACATAGACTACTTATACAACTGAAAATATTAGACAAACATAGCATAAGAAACAATAATAACGACAACAAACAAAAAGATTTTTTTTAAATTTCGAGCTCCAGGCGATAGTCGCTTACTAGAACGAGCTCTGAAAAACATAGACTTGTAATAGGGAGCGAAGTGCATTCTGGTCTAGCTTGGGTGCAAGCATCTTTTCATGCCATATATAGACGACAATGCATTTTGTTTATGCAACTTAAAAAATGCTAATGCATGGTAAATAGGATTATTTAAAGCATGTCTCTTTCTTTTTTTATTAGTTCGCAGAGAAGCAATTATTGATTTTACGAACATTGCATCTTACCAGCTGAGCGGTGAATTTTGTTTCAGCCAATCACGGCACATTTAACTGTTTTACCGCCGGCCTTCATTCCCAGGCTACTATAACCCAACTTTTGCGGCATGTTTTTCGGTTTTCGTTTGACTAAAATATAATATACATGCCTAAAAGAAACGAAATATGAAAAGAAAGAATAAAAATAATTTCCCTTTACCGCCATGGTTGCTTTGTTCTTTCAAGCTCAAAATAAAAAAAATAAAATAAAAAAAAAAAGCTTATGGTCGGTCATTTTGTCCACTCATGCTTTGCGCGCATCGTACATCGCTCAGCTGGTTATTATAAAACAGAATTATTGTCGAGATAAATTTACATTTCTGGGCGTCCATATTATTCTTTTATGAGTTTGACTATTATGGTGCATTGTGGTTTAGCTTGGGTACGAAAAACACCATCCAAGGCATGATACGCATGCTCGTACCGAAGCTATAGTGAAAAGTATTACCGCTGTAGTGGTCAGCTATAGCTTTATTATCCATCGAATTATTAAACATAGTACCTATTGATGGTTTTCAATCATTCCCAAGAGAATTAGATAACAAAAGACACGGCGGACATATTGGAGGATATAACAAAAGAATTCATTGACAATTCTTTTGTTAAGTTCCTCCAACATGGCCGCCATGAAAACCATCAATTGTATAATTTACACTGTATTATTGTATTCAGAACAAGCTATTCTATAGAGCTTTTAAGCTAGTGACGTCAATCGTATGGAATTCAAAGAAACGACTTATGGGCCCAAAATGATAAGAAGTTCTAGAAACATATTTTTTTCTTCACGACAAGATCACTTTCTAAAGTTCTTATTATGTTAGGTCGAGGAGTTTATCCATCTTTGCTTCATTTTAGCGGTTCTTAATGAGCAGTTGGACCCGCAAATACGTCACAACTTGAAAAATCGTTAACTATTGTATTCTCATCTATTCGAGTTTCGTGATATCCTTAACAAAACATAGGCCAAGAAGGCTAGTTAAAATTAGATTAAAAATAAGATTTTAAAAATGATTGCAGTAAACTGTATATTTACATTAAAAGAAAGTTGTACACGATAATAGCATGTCACGTGATCGTGTTTCTTGATCAAATTCACATTTTTTCCGGTCAGAAAAATGCGAAATATACATGAACCACGTGAGTGTTATTTATTTTCTTGTCGTGGTGTTTGGCGTTTGAGTCCAAGGCAATTTGACAAAGCGTCACTGACGAATTTGGTAAGAGCCGCCATATTGACTTTTTAATTGCTACGAGTGATGCAAAGGTTTGGTGTTTCTGACAGTACATGTAAAACTAAATTTCAAATAAATAATCACGACAAAATGAAAGAACAAGGTTTATTCTCTATTTATTCTTCAAAAAAAGGTTATATCATCAAAGCTAAGACCGAAGGGGAGCATGGGAAGACAAACAATTATGCTAATTTCATGCGTATTGCAGTTTTCCCTTCCTGTGCACATTTTATGCATCATGGCTTTGGCATGTTGTTAATCTAGGTCAACCAACTTTGCTCTACTGTGCATTTTTACATGTTTATATGCAAATATAATACACATTTCGGAGTACCCAAAATCCTTTTCGGTCTTAGCTTCAATGATATGACCTCGAACTCGACTACGTTTTTTCAATTAGGTGTATATTCAGGTCAATAAAAGCTGACATAAACGACTTCCATAAAAAACTACCTTCTGCCGACAAAAGTCGAAAACGTCAAGAAAGAACGTCAAACCTGACGATTTGAAATGTCAGATAGGAGAGAGTATGAGCTGCAGTTACGACGTAAAGTATGTATGGATAGACTTGACATCACAGTTTTTTTTCAGTCTTCAATTATTTATTTTATTTATTCAGGGCAATCAACATGGCTTCAGGATCGACTTCTCTTTATAATAAATGTTTTTAAAGAATCGCAATGCCATTTTGGTTGAAAATTTTAACTAAAGTTTTGTCATGAGTGTTTTTACAATATCTACAAACTAACTACAAAATATTAATGTTCAAGTCAACCAACATGGCGGCTACGACGTCACATACACAAGAGCAATTTACATGGCCGCCATGTTGGATGACATGGCAAAAGAAACCAAGACTAAATTTCGTGTTCAGGTCATCCATCATGGCGGCTATGACGTCACACAAAGTAAGCAAGATGAAAAGGTCAATTCAGTGCTAGATTTAATGCTAGATTTAGTGCATATTTCAGTTAAGGCTTGATTTTGTGAGATTTCGTTTCAGGAAAAAGACTAGGAAACAAATCAGTGGAAGAAGATTTTTCGATAACCATATAAACCCGTTATTACCATTTCAAACCGGTTTTACCGGTACGCTAGCGTACGTATCACAGCTAAAAGCCACAGATGTTGAAGAGACATTTGAAAAAGGTTTCAATTGTGTAAGGATCTTATACGTGATTTTGAACATTGTTCTTACTCATACTTGGTCAATAATTCTTCTTATTCTTAACTTGAGACGAGCTAATCTTCTAAAAGTCCTCGTTAATATATAACGAGTGTTCTTCCTTACGGAACATTGTCGTATTCCCCAGACTAAACGACGTCAAGGAAGTCTTTAACTTTTCCATCGGCTACTTAATATCCAATACAGTCATCCATGGATTTCTAACTAACTAGTTTTTTATCATTATTAAAGAGACTTGATTACTTTCTTTACGAGCATTTCAAAGGCTTCACTTGAAAAAATTGAAATACAGATCTTTTTTTCCCTAAACAGAATATTATAATTACTAAGATGATGATCACTTGAGTCAATCGGTCTCTGCGGACACTTAAAAAACGTTCTCCAAATCACGTCTGATACAAAGACATTTTTCGAATTAGTAGAGTGCTACCTACGCCTTAAACGAAAATCTTCCAAAATTCAATTGGATTGAAACTTTACTGGAATAATCTTTAGGGTTCTAATAAACACTTCTAAACGTTTTTCTTGATATTTCTTTAGGAAGTATTATATTTTTACGAATTTGTAATGGCGTCAGTGACGTCATTTACATCATGAACACTAGTTAACATACAGTATCTGTTTCTCTGTATTTTATGATCAAAATATTCGCTAGGCAGACTCATTATCGAATCAAAGAGTCCAAAAATATAATAATCCTAATCAAAAGTAATGTACGTTAAGTCCGCTAGTCGACCTTTGGGCTTTGATAGAAATGAAAAAAAAACTGTTTACAAAGAAATCAGGCATGGAGTAACGGGTTAGTGTCGAGTAGATGACGTCAAAAGGCTCCGTTAAAAATTCGTAAAAAATATTACCACAAATTGGAATATCATAAAGAATCTTTAACCAGTGATTTTTCGTAGACCCTTAAACTAATTATTCCAGTGATGTTTCAGATTTCGGGCGATTTTCATCCAAGTAGCACTTTAGAGGTACCTTATCGAACATTACCGATATCCATGCCTTTTTGATGGCAATGCTAGATATTTATCATTTACCATTTGTCATGTATGAAATCAGTTCGGATTTCCTCTAAGTTTTTGAAGCATGACGTCCCGGTTCACAGTTAATCTCGTTAGAAATTTCAAAAATAAAATTAATGAGATCTGTTAGATGTGAAATTTAAAGCTGTAAGGGATTAATTATAACATTTCACAAGCTAAACAACTTTTAGCGACGACTTAAGTTTGCGTGACATTTGTTTGAAATAATGAAGTAGATGAAGAATTTCTGTATTTTTTCCTCTCTTGAACAATTTTTTTTTTTTTTTTTTGAGTTTATTTTAGCCCAGAACCTCTTTACCAAAATTAATTAAATATTTCTATATTCCCATTTGGTATTCGATAGATTAGTAAATATTTCTTGCTTGGCGAGAGTTTAAGTAAAAAGGTATATCGAACCTTTATCAAATCGCTTATTCTATACAGCTTTATCAAGTGAAAGTTAAATGGAAGACAAGAATAGACAATGGAAAATGCAGTCCATCTACAAAGGGATGAGAAGCTAGTGACTAAAATACAAACTAAATGTAGAGTCATTGACAGCTCTTAAGAGTAAAGGGACTTCTAGTCTGCAAGCTCAAAGGTGGTCTAAGAATAAACTCGAAATAATATTATTCCAAAACTGACAGAACCTGAGAAGAATAATTACCATAGCTGGAAAGAGTACGTTAGAATTGTTAAAACTGTTGAGATTGAAACTATAACGTTCAAAAATCGGGAAGATATAAATTTTCAAAAATTAGCTGAATTTTATGGAAAACATTTGCTTGAGCTATCTCTTTAACTAAGGTTTTCTTACAAAATTCACACTTTTCAAAAATAATATAATTGCGTGTTTTGAACTTATTTTCTATAAGCTTCACAGCCTACTAATGTGAACATGTTCAGGTATTGTAATATTTTTTTCTGTTTTACTACTTTAAAAGTGCCTCATAAAAGCTCATTCAAATCATGTGAAATAAGCAGCGGCCAATTGCAACAAAGGAAATTATTTTCATTCAATTTCTCATTTTCTTCTCTCTTCGATTCTTCTGGTTTAGTGACTCGAAGAATACACGAAAACTAAAAAAAATTTTTTTAAAATATAGATAATCCACACCTTTTTTTGCTTTATGTTAGTGAAAGTTAGAGGACACACGCAAATTACAGCTTTGCAATCGCCATCAAGGCGGCCATTTTGCAGTCCTTTTGTATTTTTTCGACTTTTATATCCTATCACAATGAAATTCCAGCAATTCTGCTGTTGACAAATTTTCTCGTATATTCAAACCGTAATTTTTCCCGTTCCTAGCTATCTTACATGAGTTTAAGTAGACTTTGTTTTAAATTAACTTAAAATGATTAACTTCACAATTGTTTTTAGTTGCTTTTTCGGTCAGTTATACTAGTATAACGACCAAACAAATCTCCATTTTATTTTCAGTAAGCTTTCTCTCATCCTCGTACTTCACAAATTCACATTTTATCAGCTTATTTTCCCGAAAATTTATTATTAAAAATCTAGTAGGTATATATATTTTTTGTAATTAAAGATGTCGATATCGAAGTGCCAAAGGTATTTCCTTCTTAAATTAGATATTTACTAAGAACCTCGCGGGGGAAAAACGTTTTTTTTGCGGAACTTTCTTAAATGTTGACTGGAATAGTATTTGTATTTAACTAAGGTTACTTTGCTAATGAGCTATGTTTTCGAAAATATGATGTGTTATCGAACGTAATCAAAAAGGATAGAAACGCTTGAAATTCTTGAAGCGAACAACTCTCGCAGATGGTTTTTGCAGGAAATCTAATGATCAAATCTCAGAAATTTCATTCGCTAAGAATATCTACTTCAAATCTGTATGGAATAGCTTCATTACTGAGCTTTATCAGTTTCACTTTTTATTTAATGAAAAGAATGCATTGCTAAACAATTGCTGAAATAATATCAAACCATTTAGGCAAGTTTGTTTATTTTTCTTAAAGAATTTTTCGCGCAAAATAAGCACAGTTTCCACCCGCAAAGGCTTTTAAATAAACCACTTAAGGCTACCTTACGTTGACCGCCCTCTTCATCAGAATACTAAGCATATTTGATATCAGAAATATCTCATTCTTCCGATGCCCTAAAAGTTGATAATTATCAATTTGAGTAAGTGTTGTGGTTATTTCGTTGCAAGTAGTGAGTAAAAAGGGAGAGATCTGTTGAATATTGAAAAAGAATTTGTACAACATATTAAGCTAAAATAATCCTGCAATTTGTAACCACGAGAGAAGACACGTCATCAATATCAGGTAAGCTAAGCTTGAAATTCTTATAGATATTTTGGCAATTGATGTTTTGGGATCGGAATAGATGTTATTTATAAAAATCCCATCTTGAAAAAAATGCTGTTACTAGTTTTGAGAAACTGAAGAATTTGGATTTTTGTTGTTGAAAAAACTGCTTTTATTCATTTACTTATATTTTTTCGGTTCGTTCACTCAAACAACTCATCAACTGACATGCAACACATCATCAAACAAACCAAAAATTAAACATCACCCAACAACCAACAACAATTAACCAACAAACAACCAACAACCCAACAACCCACCAACCCACAAATCCATCCAATCCACCAACCCAATAGCCCAACAACCCACCAACCCCCAACCCCACCCACCAACCCACCACCCACCAACCCGCCAACCCACCAACCCACCAACCCACCAACCCGCCAACCCACCAACCCACCAACCCACCAACCCACCAACCCACCAACCCACCAACCCACCAACCCACCAACCCACCAACCCACCAACCCACCAACCCACCAACCCACCAACCCACCAACCCACCAACCCACCAACCCACCAACCCACCAACCCACCAACCCACCAACCCCCCAACCCACCAACCCACCAACCCACCAACCCACCAACCCACCAACCCACCAACCCACCAACCCACCAACCCACCAACCCACCAACCCACCAACCCACCAACCCACCAACCCACCAACCCACCAACCCACCAACCCACCAACCCACCAACCCACCAACCCACCAACCCACCAACCCACCAACCCACCAACCCACCAACCCACCAACCCACCAACCCACCAACCCACCAACCCACCAACCCACCAACCCACCAACCCACCAACCCACCAACCCACAAATCCATCCAATCCACCAACCCAACAGCCCAACAACCCAATAGCCCAACAACCCAATAGCCCAACAACCCAATAGCCCAACAACCCAATAGCCCAACAACCCAATAGCCCAACAACCCAATAGCCCAACAACCCAATAGCCCAACAACCCAATAGCCCAACAACCCAATAGCCCAACAACCCAATAGCCCAACAACCCAATAGCCCAACAACCCAATAGCCCAACAACCCAACGATCCAACAGCCCAACAGCCCAACAACCCCACCAACCCACAAATCCATCCAATCCGCCAACCCACCAACCCACCAACCCACCAACCCACCAACCCACCAACCCACCAACCCACCAACCCACCAACCCACCAACCCACCAACCCACCAACCCACCAACCCACCAACCCACCAACCCACAAATCCATCCAATCCACAACCAACGCCCAACAACCAATAGCCCAACAACCCAATAGCCCAACAACCCAATAGCCCACAACCAATACCATAGCCCACAACCCAATAGCCCAACAACCCAATAGCCCAACAACCCAATAGCCCACAACCCAATAGCCCAACAACCCAATAGCCCAACAACCCAATAGCCCAACAACCCAACGATCCAACAGCCCAACAGCCCAACAACCCACCAACCCACAAATCCATCCAATCCGCCAACCCACCAACCCACCAACCCACCAACCCACAAATTCATCCAATCCACCAACCCACTAACCCACCAATCCACAAATCCATCCAATCCACCAACCCAATAACCCAACGACCTAATAACCGAACAAACTACAAATCCATCCAATCCACCAATCAGCCAAACAATGAACCAGCCTGAGCAAGCTATTCAACTACTCCCAGCTAAAACATAAACCCATACAGCTTTACTCATTCCTATTACTTCACTACGTTCACACTAGCTAATTCGTACGAACACCAAAACAACAACAAAAGCAAAACATGTAAAAATTGAAAGTGAAATTATTTTACTCTTTTCAACTCAACCACATAACGATTTGTATTATACATTGAGTATATGTTTCCCCGTCGTATTGATACTTTTATTGCTAAAGCTTTGTACTGTATATTTTTTGCTGAGAATTTCAAATCCTTGCCATCTGGTCTTCAAAAGATTAATGAAGAGCACATTAAACATGGCGTCTTCGTTGACCTGTACTTGTCAGGTAGTTCAATTGGATATTTTCTAAGATGTTGTCATTTAAACGACCTCAATCGGTTCTGGTGAGCTTGAGGCTCATTTTAAACGCATCATTCACAACGAACGCGGGAGAGGATTACATCAAAAAAATTCAAGCAAAACAAAACCCCCTCAGTTCTATGAATTCTTATTCCTCTAGTCATTATCGATCCAATTAGCGTGGAAAAAAGCTTTCTAAATCAACTTTATCATTCGAAGAGGAAAGAAGAAAAGCCATATGGCTATGAAAATGTCGGATGCTCATTTTCGTTCGTAGATTATTTACTGACAGTTCCTTTTAGTTGCCAATTATTTCAAAACTATATACAGATAAACAATTCAACACAAGCCCTTGTGAATACATATATACATAAATCACGATATATATATATAACCCCTCTGGCAAAATTAATAAAATCAATGAATATTTTTTGAACAAATCTTTCAAGGACTGTCTCTACTTTATTAAATATTACAATTCTAATCTGGACGTTCTCTTGATTTCTGCAGCATGCAAATGGCTTTCCGATGGCATTTATAGAATTTCGATTTTATTCTCAAATATTTTTAGCCCTAAATAAAGCTTTTATAAAAGAATATAATCCCTGTAACTATTGAAATAACATGTTAATTGACATAAAAGCCGGCATTCTTGGCGATCTTTCTTTCTTTTTCTTTTTTTTTTTTTTTTCTTTTTTTTTGCATCTGGGAAGAAATTTGCCAATTTTATTTGAAGGAGTAGTTAATATATTGGGTTGCTAAATGATTTTGTACTTGAATTAAGCAAAGAGAAGTGTCAATTACTCATCTGCAACGTAAAAAGAAGTACACTAAGAACATAACCTCAAACCAATGAAAAATAGAAAATAATCTCAAGTATTCTATTTAAAATCCTCGAAGATATTTATATGGCTCATGTCTACCAAATCCCAAATATTTTTTTCAATTTTTCAGCTTTTGAATTATTGTTGTGGAATGAGAAAAGCTTAAGATGAAACCATTGTAATATGGCTTTATCATTGCATTATTCTCACTAATTGATGGCGATGATATTCAGTTTGTAACATAAGTCGAAACTCTATTACATGAGTTTAATTTAACCGCAACAGAAAACTTGAATTGCGAACAATATGGAAAAAAAAACAACAAAGCAAAACAAAAATAGAACCCCTCGAAGAAATGTCTAGAAAATTCAAACTCTATTTTGAAAATAGAGCTTTACTTAGTCCTCATGTTTCACTTAATTTAACGTAATTTTTTACAATAGGCCTAACCCGACTGAGTATGACGACGGTGATCGGAATCGTCCAATCAGGTTGCAGACGAAAGCTCTCGATTGGTTGGATTATATTATGACTCTTGATATATGTTAGATAAACAGGTATTTTGAAGACTGGCCTCTAGTCGTTACCTAGCTCGTACCGAAGTTAGTAACAGAAACGCTCGTCAGTACGGGCCCTATTCGAACAATTTTCGATTCAACGTACACTCCTCGTAGCAGAAACTTCTGGATAAATTCACTTCGTTAGGTAAGCTTTAATATTCAAATCCACGATTTAGTAATACTAAGTTTGATCCTTTATTCAAAGTCCTTTAATGCTTTTCTAATCCTTTGAATCTTATACATCGGCAAACTTGTTTTGAAGTCTGCACTTTTGTAAAGATAACATTTCTAAAAGGACAATTCATAAATCGTAATTCGTAGAATTATCTACATCCAAGCGGTAAGAAAAAGACTTGGTTAATGTTGTTTTTGTATAGGACCTCTATATGTGATGATTTGACCCTTATCTTAATAGCAAAAGGGTTAGCGCCATTTACATTAAATGAAGTCAAGGTCGTTCTTATTCCTTAATCTGTTTAATGCTATACAAATACAGATTTGGATTTAGAAATCCGAGAGATTACACGGCAGGCTTTCAAATTATTTCTGCACCATAAAGCAAAGTTCAGAGTAATCAATCGCTAGTAATAGAGTGGAATTTGCTAGGAATTGGTGGTCTACAAAAAGCTGGGGTTTACTGGATGGACTGATGCGGTTACGGTGAGTTTATTGAGGTTAAGAGGGGAAGAAAAGAGAAGAGAAGAGAAGAAATTGGAAGATAAAAAAATAAGGAAAAAAAAGAGAAATGCAAAGGAATGGAATGAAGGTGAAGGTTGAAGGGAGAAGGGAAACCGGAAAATACAATTAAAAAAAGAGTTAATGGGAAAATGGAAAAAGCTGGCTTAGTACCTTATCGTAAATATGGATAAAAAAATAAGTTAAGTACAAAGTACAAAACAATCTTTTTGTTTGTAAATATTTTTTTTCAATATGTGCCTAATGAAACAGACTTTCAAAGTAAACCGATCCCAACTTTCTCATCCTCCATACAAAAAAATTTAACCAAGTATTATAAATACCCATGTTAATCAATGATAAAATTTCACTATTTGGAAAATATTTTCTGTCTTATCCCAAATTGTGGAGCAGAAATCAAGAAAACAAGCTATGCCAAAAGCAATGATAAAGCCATACTCTGACGCAAACACATCCTAAATGAATTTATATCACAGAAAATTTAAGTACTCTCTTTGCTAAATGTTTAATGTTTAGACATCTTGGTTTGCTCATTTTCTGTTTCGCCCAAGGCGTTTGACCGTCAGATAAACAATCTTGTGATTTAAATAGTGGTCGTTTTTTGCTCAAAAATTCTGATTTAAAACCTGTCAAAAGTGTAAGAGGTTTAAACCCAGTTTTGTCTAATGACTAAATATCGATGCCTGTCAGTGAGAAATATCAATAAAAGAATTCGATAATCCGAGTTTCAAATTTTGTAAATATTCTCTGAATTCCCAATATAAATCTTGAAGAAAATAGAACTTAAAATAAAAGTCAAAAGCATGTTTTTCGACATTTTTTTTTTTTGAGATTTCGAGCAGCTAGCTATCTTTTTTCATAGTGTGTGATATTAATATTATTTAGCTAATGCTTTAACATTGACCGGAAAACCAAACCATAACAGATGATTAAAATTTCGTTTTGCTAGATAGTATTATGTCATTTTGGAGAACAATTTTCTTTGATGTTTATAAACAACTGATTTGAAATTTTCTTTCATTCTTCTCCGTCTTTTCATTGCAAAAATCTGTTTCAAAACGACAATAATTCCCGAATTTTTGTTATGCAAAATTGACGTTCAAATCATTGATTTTATAATTTAAAAGAAAATTAAACTTGTTTTTATCGAGTCGACAAATGTGCTTTCTAGTTTATACATGTTTATTTGAAGTAAAAGAACTGATATCAGGATGCAAAGTAGTGTCCTTACCCGTCACTCTTAGACATAAATCATTTATTAAATTTCAATTCAAAACAGTCTTATTAAAATACAATGTCACGCGTATTTACTTTATTTCATTTACGTCCTGACATATAACATTTTCGCGCCATTTTCAAAAAAAAAAATTCTTCAAAAAATATATACAACGTATTTCAAGGTTTCAAAAAATTTTTATTGATTCTTCAAAGAAAACGAAAGCATATTTTTAGCGTATTTTTGGCCATTGAGTTTCGAAATAGTCAGGGTTTTCCCCTCAGACCTAGAACGAATGGCACCAAAACTGTGGGTAACCAAGTATTTCTTAAGTGCGATTGTTTCCTTAAATGCACTCTTTCCTTTAACTTTCTTTACCACACAAATTGCTTAAATATCTTGGAAATTAGTAGATATATTCTAGAATTTGCCGTCTATCTATTGCAACGAAGTATTTGCTCCCATAATAAATATAAAACAAGCTAGTTTATTTTGAAATATCACTATTTCAAAGGTCTTTAACAAGCTTATTATTGTCAATATCATTGGCCACAAACTGTCTTCTTCTCTAATAATCAGTGGATCCATGTGGTTTTGTTAGTGTTGGAACTCTGTGCGAGTTTTCCTCCTGGGAGGCACGCGATTTGATTGCATCGAATACTTTCCAGCATTAACTTTTTGAGAAAGAAAGAAAGGAAGGAAGAAAGGAAGAAAGGAAGAAAGGAAGAAAGGAAGAAAGGAAGAAAGGAAGAAAGGAAGAAAGGAAGAAAGGAAGAAAGGAAGAAAGGAAGAAAGGAAGAAAGGAAGAAAGGAAGAAAGGAAGAAAGGAAGAAAGGAAGAAAGGAAGAAAGGAAGAAAGGAAGAAGGAAGAAAGGAAGAAAGGAAGGAAGGAAGCAAGGAAGAAAGGAAGAAAGGAAGAAAGGAAGAAAGAAAGGGGAAAGGAAGAAAGAAAGGGGAAAGGAAGAAAGAAAGGGGAAAGGAAGAAAGGAAGGAAGGAAGAAAGAAAGAAAGGAAGAAAGGAAGAAAGAAAGAAAGAGAGAAAGAAAGAAAGAGAGAGAAAGGAAGGAAGGAAGGAAGGAAGGAAGAACGAATGAATGAAAGAACTGCACTCTACATTCCAATTGGAATTTTGTGGATGAAAAACCCCTTCGTAGAAATGCCTCTATTAAATCCTATTAAAATTATGCTCACATTATGCTCACTAGTGGTATATATACACATAGTTTAATAGCCTTCGATCCATAATGAGCTGAAAAGTTTTTACAATTTATTAAAAAAACACAATGGGGGTTTCCGATTCTTTAAGATTTCAAATTAGTTTCAACTCTCTTTCTAGTCTTGTTCACTTAGATAATGGAGATTCGTTTTCATTATAGCTATAGCAAGATATAAAAGGATTAAACACGAAATCTAGATTTGAACGGAAATGAAATTATGTGTTTGCTATCTTGTTTTCCTGACTTGGTTAACATAGAAATAAATAAAGGTATGTATGAATTGTTTACATGAATGCAGACGTTTTTTAACTATAATATAAATCTCCCATACTTAGTTTGTTTATAGAAGCCAGCATATTCTCATATCAGGAGCTTATTACTAGGAGCGTCCATATCCCATACTGGGTCTGTGAGCCAGCATATTCCCAGATTAGGAGCCCATTACTAGGAGCATCCATCTCGCATACTGGGTCTGTGAGGCAACATATTCCCAGATTAGGAGCCCATTACTAGGAGCATCCATCTCCCATACTTGGTCTGTGAGCCAGCATATTCCCAGATCAGGAGCCCATTACTAGGAGAATCCATCTCCCATACTGGGTCTGTGAACCAGCATATTCCCACATCAGGAACCCATTATTAGGAGCATTGATCTTCCATACTGGGTCTGTGAACCAGCATATTCCCAGATCAGGAACCCATTACTAGGAGCATCCATCTCGATCCCATATTGGGTTTGTGAGCCAGCATATTCCCACATCAGGAACCCATTACTAGGAGCATCCATCTCGATCCCACACTGGGTCTGTGAGCCAGCATATTATCAGATCAGGAACCCATTGCTAGGAGCGACAGCATTTTCTTTCTTTTTCCTTCCCAAGTTGTTTGTTTCCTTTTTACTTTCAAGAGATTTCCCATAAAATGTCTTAATAAAGAGCTCTAATAGGCTTACAATGAGTTTCAGCCGATTACTGATTCAAGAGTTTCCTTAATCCAGCACCATTTTTCAGTATTGTCCTTTTAGGTCTCAAGGCTCTAATCCTTTATGACAGTTTGCTACAAGAGTCATTATAAAGCAACGAAGATTTGAAGTATTAATAGAGGTATTGGAGAATAGACTTGCTAAAGAGCTAAAAAGCGGCCTTTTGCTACTTTGCAAGATAAATACGATTTAAAGTGAAGATAAGATTCGATAAACCTCATGTTATTTTGACGATAGTTTTCAGAGAGATCTCTCAATGATTAAATATACAGAGGACAGTTACTTGATTTCGAAAAGAACACTAGTGCCACTAACACCTTTTCCCATCCAAATCCTTATTCTTTAAAACATCTCCCTCAGGTCTCAGGTCTTATACCGGTTCCTTCAAAATCAAAATAAATCCATGCTAATTGTCTTCTTTCTTTTGCACTACAATAGACCTATCCCGAATTCGCTTGTCTGGTCACAAAACAATGGTTTCAAGTCGAGGTTGAACTTGATGAATTAAAGAATCAAATTCAGTCTCAACTTCAAATCATTGTTTCGTGGTCAGTCAAGCGAATTCGAGATAGATCTATTGTACTAGGATTTTACTTTTAATCTTGCGGCTTTCTTTGTTCAAACTTCAAAACCTGACCGTTAACTTACGAATATATGTACAAACTAAGAATGCATTTCTTGCAAACTTCCTTGATAAATCCTCTTCAATATCTACTTTATCTCATAACATTTTTTCTCCTCGATCGGTTTGGTTTTTTCCCTTTATTTTCGTGTTTTATATATGTTTGTGTATATTTGTGTATAGTTAATCATATTAATCAAAGTTAAAACCACTGTGACCTGCCTCGATTAGTCTTTACTATTTGCAGGTCAGTGGCGCATTTTTCAATGTAAGTTTACATTGTTTGTATAAACTTGAACTTGAGCTATATTATAAGCTGAAAATCCACCTTAAAGCTTACTAATGTGCACTTCAGGTGCTCTTTTCATTTCTGATGTTCATTTTACAAAACTGCACGATTCAAGGGGCTAGCTACATATAGCGCAACGTAGCCTATTAGTACAAGTTGTTCTTTTTACATACAGGTTTACAGTTATTCATAGTAATAGCCATTCCACATTCGAGGAAAAATATTTCCAAGATGGCGTCTACACAGCTCTTTCTAGTCCCTAAAATAAGCTTCGTTCCTTGATTACAGACTCATTTTATATCAGTGTGAAAACTTTCTCGAATACCAACGGCCTTAACAATAAAAACACTTCGAAATTCAACAGACCTTCACTGGAACACATGAATATTCTACAAAAAATCGAGGCTAACCCTGAGCAACAGAGAACTCGAAACTGAAGTATTGCGTTCCCACAATGCACTGCAATGCCACCTCGACCTCGACAGTTTTTTCTCAATCTCTGAAATATTTGTATGTCTACACTAGTACATCTATAAGAATTCCTTGTAAATCTACGTCGAGCTCGTATATTTTGAACAAGTTAAGCCCCAGTTTTTCTGATTTTTCGTCTAACATCTAGAAATAATATATGCCATCTTCAAAACGTCGTACTGAACCTGATGATATGGCGGGGAATAAAACGCGTTCGCTGATTGGCTAGATAAAATATTTGAGATAACGCGCGCACTGATTGGCTGGCTACCGCTTTCATATCATAGGACAGAGACGTGATCGCGCGTCTTATATTCCTTAAAAAGTGAATAATGATCGACAAAACCAATTGTCAAGGCAATGTTCTTCCTAACACACTGGTAAACAATATTTTGACAAGCCAGACCTATTCATCGTTGGTTTTATATGGCAGCGCTTTTTCAGCTGTAGTATACGTATGAGTCGTATAAAGGAGACAATGTATTTTTCTCACAAACGGAGCACAGAATAGCTAATTCTATTAATAGTACTATCTGTTATCTGATGTCCCAAATTGAACTCATTTCCGAACGAGTCAATTCCGTCAAAACAGGGTTTTGTTTTCCTAGACAAAATACCTCGTAAAATAGTCGATTGATTTGGGGGATCGAATAACAGGCTGTACTATATTTGTCAAATAAACTCAGCGTTTGGTTCCGTTAATTATAGCCAGCTTCAGCAATTTACTAGTTTTGTTTAGAGAGGATGTGTAAGATGTAAAATTCATGCAATTTATCATGCATCAAGACAGGGTATTTTGCCTTTAGCTACAAACCCTTTCAAAATGCAAGTCGTTTTTTTAACTCTCTTTTCTTCTAAATCAATAATCGTTAGCTTCCTGTTGCTATCGAACCATGTCAGTTCAATTGACCACCTTTTAAATGTCTGGCTAAAGATCACGATATATATATATATATATTTTTCTTTCTTTCTTTTTTTTTTATTTCAGTTCTGAAGCGAATCAAACGAGAAATATTACGAGGCTTCAAAAGGTAAGACAACGATTTAAATCTCTTAGTAAATCTATAAATTTAATATCGAACAACAACAATGGTTTAGTGAATCCGATCGAGAAGTTTGAAGGGGAAAAAAGAAGTATTTGAGCGGAGTTCTAGACTGAAATTTAAGACAGCTTAAAAACACGAAGGAAAATGGATTCACAAAGAACGACGTGATAAGATATATATGATGTTATAATATATATTGTGCCGGAACGAAAGTACTAGGTATTATTTATTAGGAATTCAATAATTTATTTTGAAAATGATTATAATCGAGTTCCAAAGGAGCTAGAGAAAGGATTATTAGGGGCTAAAAAAGGATATTATTTGATTTTGTACTAAAGCTATTCCTTTGAATAGAGGCTTTACACCATCACGTGATGGCAGCCATGACAGGAGGCAGTGACAATAACCTGATCTAATCTAATTTAAATGAGAAAGAATTCAGTTTCCCAGGAAAGAAGGTTTTATCATTTTGTCTCGTGGCTGACATCGCGTGATGATACAAAGCCTCCACACTTGAGAAATTTAGTCAAAATACTTCTATATATCAAAGGACATCAAGGGTGCTATAGAGGTACTACACTTGCCTCTCACCTCTCTTGAATCTAGGGTTTGATTCCTATAGACGTCTTAACATCATACGTCAATTACAGTTTGTTATGTCTCTCCCTTGATTCGATGTGTTTTTCTGAGTTTTCTTGTGTTTTTTTCCTACACAAAACCTAAGCAAATAAATTTCAATTTGATCTAGCCATGAGTTGGTTAACCATGAACCAACTAAATCTTAAAAGTAAAATTTCAAGTTTTACACTACTATTTTATAAGGAGCTCAATTAATATTATCATCAAAAAGCTAGCAAAATATGCGCTTTAGGCTTAGCAAAATTAAAGCTGATTTATTCTACGTGAGAACGTCGTTTTAAGAGCCTTCCACAATGTCTGCCTTTTAGAGTTTAAAACATTTTGCCTTCGGTGTTTGGAATTTAAAAAAAAAACTAATAATGGATTAGCTTTTCATTTTTATAGACTTTGTGTCTGCCTATTAATTTTCCCCTGAAGTTAAATTCAATGCATATAGCCCCAATAGACGTTTAAGGCTACGCGTTAATGTTTCTTTCTATAGTCAGACCACATGTCATTCCCTTGAGTATCTTGTGAATTACACGTGGTCTGAAGGGAGAGAAAACACCACGGACTGCGGGATTTTTTTTGCTTCATAATATAGAGCGTTTTCATTTAAGTGACAAGGAAAGCATATTGGTGTTCTAAACAATAGAAAATTTCTGCACATTTTTTGTATGAAAATAGAGTTCAATTACCGGACGAAAAATGTATTGTTTTATCAAGTTCGTAAATTACCGCTGTGTTCCTTGATTACAGAGTCGTTCACTCAGAGTTAGTTTCAACACGAATACCAACAGAATTAGAAAGAAAGAATTAGCAAAGTATCGCATTATATAACTTGTCAGGGGCATAAACGAGGTCTCGATTATAGGAGACCAATGTACAATTTTCCCGCCAAATCCACAGGAATCCCGCACGAATAAATTAATAAGAGAGAGAGACAAGTGAATAGACCTTTTATACTGATACGGCGGCCATTTTGAATTATGAGATGCCGAGGGGTCAAACACGTACAAAATGGAACAACGTCAAAATAAATAGGTTTCACCCTCCACAAAAGTGTTTAAATTTTTAAAAATGTATCGATTTATGATCGACATAGCGGAAATTCTGATCCTATGGGAAGTTGTCAAATGAAGTGCTTGTCCCTTCCCTGTCCCGGGGCCACATTCAATGACAATGACCTTCTTATCTTTGAGGAAGTCTAAGAAAAGGGCCTGAAGCATGATGACGTTGTATACTTACACTTTGGCAGAATCCTTTTCGGTAGATTTTTTTGTTGTGCTAATTTTCACTATTGTGTATTCTCAAAGGAGTTTTAACATTTGAATACGAACACAGTTTTTCAGAAAGATTGTGGTAAGAAACAAAGTGATTCGGGTAAGGGTCTTGTGCTCAAGAAATTGGAAAGTACAGCGAGGAACTATAAGGTACGGTAGTACCGTTCAGCTTAATCCATACTTCCTTTACTTATATTTCTAAATTCCTAAGTGCTTAAAGATAAAAATTAAAGTTAAAATATCATTATTTTTATGAGGCTCTCAAACGAACTGGCGTTTTCCAGTTAAGTTTGAAGTGTTACAACTTTTTTGGTAATGTAATTGCTTTTAATTGTTGTCTAAATTCAGTGTCGTCCTCTTCAAAGCAAGATAATGTTAATTTGATAATGTGATCAATTTTGATCGATCTTTATCGAATAATAATGCTAAAAATATATAAAGAACAGGAATAGCTTTTACTACTACATTACAGAAAACTTCATGACATATAAAACAAGAAAGGATTGGACAATTAATTGTATGTGATCTGATTGGCCAAAAGATACTGACCGCTCTGATTGGTCAAAATGCGAGAGCTCTGATTGGACAACAACTGTGAAAGCTACAAGCGAAAAAAAGAGAAATTAAAATTTCTGCAAAACTGATGCGTCCTGAAGCCTGTGAAAATTGACCAGCGAGAAAAAAAAACTTTTCCGTAATTTCAGTAAAACTTATTAGTTATTGTCTTACTGTTACCAACCTCTTATTTAGCAACGTTATTTTCTTCATTTGGTGGCCTGGAAATCTATAATTTCAAGAGCCGAAAAGTGACACGTAAGTTTTGTTAATTTTCTCGATTCGGATTAGCTATAGTTTTCTATCGGATCAGCTGGTTGTTGGACGAAAGTTTTATTCACTACAGGTTCTCCAGCCTATTTTCCCTCCCTCCACAAAAATCGACATCTTGTTCTTTATTCATGCGCCTCTGGTTCATGACCGTACATATACATTCTCTTCGCAGTTACAAGAAGGTGTGGATGGAGTTTAACAGTTAACCGACAAATGGCCTAAGAATAAATAGCTAACTCATGTCAAATGACCTAAAATTAGTAGGTAACAAATATTTCTTCTTTTTATGGGTTCATAGTCAGTGCTTGTAAAATAATTCACCGTTACTACCATTATCGTTGACGTGCGAGGCTTCGGAGTCAACGACCGTCAATCAAATGTTTTGGTAGTAACTGAAAATTCGTCTAAAACTATAAATTAGTAGTTAACTGACAAACGAGTATCCCCATCCATAACACCTTACAAGGCATACAAAAAGGGGAGAAAGAGAGAAAGAGAGAGAGAGAGAGAGAGAAAGAAAAGAAAGAAACAATGACGGGCATAAAGCGATCGTCTTCATCGTATTGCAAACTATCGCCCACGGCATCCAGCCGACACTTCTTATCAACAACCAAAATATATTCATTGCCGGATTTACTTTTTACAATGAACATTGCTAATGATTTATTAATGAGTAAATCTCTGAAACACGCGCCAAATAGTCGAACAAACTCAAACGAACCATTTTATTGATGAATTATTGAGTCAAATTCGGTTTACTAACGCAAGTTAATTTATAATTATTTTGACTTAAAGACGCCTTGAGCAAATTCTAATGTAAGACTTGTGTTATGTCATTATTTTTTCCCTACGATCCAAAATCTTGTTTTGGAAACACGCAATTACTAGTTCCCGTCCGTTCAACATCAACGTTTGATTTGATCGTCAAGTTCATTTTAAATTCGCACGCTGATTGGCTAGAGATGACGTACACCAAATTGTATTTCACGAGAATTTGCATTAAAAATCAGAGAACCCGGTTTCAATTTTATGCATTAAATCTTAATTTTCGTTCTAATTATTTCCCATTAAAACACCAAATAAACATGCAAAATATTATTTTAAAATAAACAAATAAATAAATATATATATAAATAAATAACTAACTAACTAACTAAATAAATAAATAAATAAATATATATATATATATATATAACTAAATAAATAACTAAATAAGGAAATAAATAAATAATAAGGAAATAAATAAATAAATAAATAAGCAAATAAATAAATAAATAAATAAGCAAATAAATAAATAAATATTATATACACCTACTTGCAAGAACGTTGACATACGAAAATAGAACATTAGTAATTTAGTGAGAAAGGAATACATCAAAAGACAAAAGAAAAAGTTCAGCTTCAGTGATCTTCTTTTGTTTTTTAATATAATTCCTATCCCACTAAATCACTAATGTTCTATTATCGTATGTCAACGTTCTTGCTAGTTGGTGTATATTAAAAAAAGCAAAGAACGACATCTATTTACAAAAATAAAGTATATGCCCCTTTGATTGACATTTAGCAAGAGAACATTTGAATATTTTCAGCTTCGCTATGATATCCATATAAAATCTATTGTTTGACTCGGGGATTAGACCCTCAAAATATCACTCGAAACGACCGATATCATACTCATCGCTTCGCCATTCGTGCGATATCGGTTTTCTTGTAGAATTGGAAGTGGAATTATTCCCTAATCAGCCAATGAATTTTCCAATAGTATGGAATGAATAATAATAAATTTAAAAGCATATTGAGATAAAGATCGATTTTATTTGTTGAAACTGAACGATCAATATAGCGTGTTATCAAAAATGAAAAGTATAAATAAATAAATATAAAATGTTATATATAACCCATGTAATATATATATACACTTATAAAATATTTGAGATACTACACGCTCTGATTGGTCAAAACCCTTGAAAACACATGTTTATATCAGATGACAAAAACACGTTCAACTCACACGTTTTGTATATTTTATAATATAAAACCTCCGCTCAAGTCTGTATACTGTGATATAAACGCGCTGAAAGCTGTAGAGAGCTCGAGAAGTTGACGAAACCCTCAGCGTATTTTTATCACAGTACCTGAGATCAACGTGCGTGTTTTATATTTCTAATACATATAATCAATAGAAGGCAATTTTTAGAATGTACAGTTGCAGGAGCGAATTTTTTCGATACTTTATGATATATTTTAGTGTTACACCAATTTTTTTTTTTTTTTCAAGAATTATCATAATAAAGTTATTTGATCTAACAGCTTTAATGGATGAGAAAAGTTTGAGCATTGGGAAAGTCAATTTGATTGGACATTCAATTTATATCCAAATCAAAAGTATTTCAAATGCAATGATTTATATCAACTCTAAGCGTCTTGCTTTTTACCTAAAAGTGGTCAAGAGCTATAGTTATTGAAACTTAACTTGTATTTCACTTTCTAAAGCTTGCTGAGAGATTTGAGTGTCGTTTTATCAATTAACAACCTATAAATCCTCCCGAAGGCGTCCATAGGCAGTTTTCCGAGGTCAGTAATGAATGTTACTTTCAAAGAAAGAACAAATTGTTCAAAGCAGAAATTATTGAATTATTTAACGGCGCGTTGCTATGGTACTAGAATTAGGGGTAGTGATGCCTTCTGGTTGTTTGCAGCGGCGCGGTTGGTAAGTCAATCATCTATAAAACAGCATGCAAAAGGTTTGTTTTCAAAGTCGTCGGAAAATCAAGTCAAGGAGACATCATCAGATGGTAACAACCTGTTCGAGTAATCCTTGTTTTGACTAGTTCTTATCGATCACAAACACCTAGACAACTAGAAAACTCAGTTAAAAGCAACAACATCGAGGCAAGGAAAGATTTAATGAGAACGCTTTTTTCATTTTAGAGGTATTTGTTAGTCTTCTAGTTAGATTTTGATTAATGATTCAAAAATATTTACAGGTCCTAGAAAAAAGTCTCTCTCTCTCTCTCTCTCTCTCTCTCTCTCTCTCTCTCTCTCTCTCTCTCTCTCTTTCTTTCTCTCTCTCTTTCTTTTATCATTATCATTCATCTTTAGAATTTAATTGTCATTGTCGCTTTAATATGCTGTAGGGAAGGGGTTAACTCAACCCTTCGCTGAAAATGTTGCAAAAAGATACCAAAAAACTGAAAAATCTTACACGATCCTGTATGAATACGATAACTAGTTTACTATTGAAAAGAATTAAACACTAGTGAAGTCAATCGTATCTTCTTACCAATATTCACTATCACTTAAAGGCGACTTTTTGGAGACACTGAAGACCTGTTATTCTCAATCATTCTCTGGATATTGAATGTTTTCAATCGACTAGAGTAAAATGTACTACATAAATTATGCATAACGGGGTAACATCAAAGAGTCTTTGTCGAGCGCATTTGTACAAGACTTAGCGAATTAAATTCTTTGCTATCAAGTTCCTAGTTTTGATCATCTTATACAACAGATGCTATGGAAAACGAGTGTTCAAACTATTTTGCTAGATAGCTACCGTATCTGAGATAAGGAAAAAGCGCCGGCGAGATACAAGTATTAATTCTAGATCTTGATTAAATAGATTTTGAAAATCCTGTCTTATCGCTCTGACTTTAAACTGATAGGCGGAGATAAAATTAGGCAGTGTCTTTTTAGATCAAACGCGCTTCCGTTGACTTTTACTATCTTTCTTTTTAAAGATGAAACAACGTCTCAATTACAAGTCAAAAGCAGATCTATACAAATAAAAAACAAATATATTTAAAGGAAGTTTTATGAGTGATCGACAAAGCTGCTTCTTAACATTGTTCTTAAAAGATGTTGATTTTAAACTCTAAGCGGAAGCCGGATGGTAGACTCACCCCTAACTATTTACACAAGAGGCCGCAAATATTAGTCGACTTTTCGCTAAACTCGATCTTATCTTACAAATCTGTTTGGTTTTTTTAAGTAATTGTTCTCAACACTAATCCTAATTTATTTTTCTAGAAAATAAATGAAACTTGAAGTTAGTGTTTTTACCTAAGCTGATAAGCAGGGTTAGCTAGATGAGTTGTGTTGACCAATTAACGTGATGTTAAGCTTATAAGGTTAAAGTTACAGTGGGTATTGGGGATATATGTACAGTCAATGTCATTAACGTTGTCCACCAAAAAAAGACATTTAGACATTTAGACATTTAGACATTTAGACTAAAAGAAATATCACGTGTTTCCTCGAAGGTTCTGGCATAAAACAAATGCTGAAATACCATTCTCCATCTTAAATCCTCACTAAATGGTCGGGGCATTCTGGATTTTCGATTCACGAGTTGAATTTTACATATAAAGTCTATCTATCCATCCTATCCATCCATCCATCCATCCATCCACCCACTCATCCATTGAGATTGGGGCTTTTGGGAATGCGTTTTCCTGTGTGTTTATTAGGGCCACAATATTCAATCCACCCAGTCCATCAACGTTATTCCTTCAAATATTTATGACCTATTTTCTGAATACTAAGTAGGTTACTAGTCTCTGCACGTCTTTGATGGCCCAACTGACGGTGACTAACATCAGTCAACAACTTGTCCTACGAATTCCCGACATTTCCTGCTTGTATAAGACGTTAGTTACACTATCTTGAGTTTCATAGAATAGTTTATAAGAGAAGAACGTGATTGATGAAGTAAAAGGGTACATGTTTGCTTGTCATTGTAGACAGCTTGAGATTCATTCAGGAGTAAACAGTACTTGTAAGTAATATTCCCTATCTGTTTTGAATTTATAAATTATTATTTTTGATTGTCAGTATAACTATTATTGCGTCCACTTCATCCATTTTTTTCTTTCTTTCTTTCTTTCTTTCGTTTTTTCAAACTGATTTTTCATTCGTCTTTTTTTTTTTTGCTTTCATTCCATCATTCCTTCCTTCCTCCATTCATCCTTTATTTTTTTTCTGAATTTCATTTTTTTAAATTCATTCTTTACACACAGGACACATTGAGCTGAGTTAAACTTACTCAAACTTAGCCATTTTTATTCATTTTAATCTTTTTATTTTGTCTATCTTTTTTCTTTCTTTCTGTCTTTCTTCTTCCTCCTCCTCCTCCTCCTCCTCCTCCTCCTCATTCGTCTATCATTGATCCGCCATAATTTTTCTCAATTAC
Source organism: Actinia equina (assembly GCA_011057435.1). Classification (NCBI taxonomy): domain Eukaryota; kingdom Metazoa; phylum Cnidaria; class Anthozoa; order Actiniaria; family Actiniidae; genus Actinia; species Actinia equina. The sequence goes on along the minus strand of WHPX01000763.1, from coordinate 152,959 downwards.
TAAATAAGGTGCAGCAAGAATCTTCTGTTTAAACCCTTTTGGGTTGTAATTTCTGTACCTTTCGACTGTTTGTTTGTTTTTTTCTTTTTTCTTTTCTTTTACTGAATGTCTAATTTAAAACTTGTAATTTTGTACGTGTGGATAAAAAAATAAACCTTTGGACCTTTGAAACACCTGAAAACCTTATCAAAAACATGTCACATTGACCTTAGTCATGACTCGAGCTTAGTTATCGATAAACACTTCATAAAACAACCAAACACAGCAAGATAATGGACTATATATTTCTTATTACATACTGTTATCAGCCCACAGGCATATCACAGTAGGAATCGTCTTGCAAACGGAGGAAATGCTTCCTATGTAATGCCTGGGCCCGGTGGGTGGCTAGGCCGGAGAGGGTACATTTTATCCTGTAAGAACTGACTAAGGAAAGCGTGAGCAACTACTAAATAGGAAAATTGAATGTAAATTCGAAAGTGTATCATTAACATAAATGTATATATAATCATCATCATCATCGTCATCATCATTATATCATTATCATCATAATCGTCATCACCACTCTTTATTATTATTATTATTATTATTATTATTATTATTATTATTATTATACAGTATCTTATTAATCCCATATAGGTAACTGTCCAATTATTTTCTTAATTGGACAGGTCTTGTTGATATGGGATTAATTAGGCAGTTATATAATTAATAGGTAATGGGATTTCATGCTCCCCAATCAAGAAATAATTAGACTCAAAAAATTCCTCTGACTGCCAAATTGCACTCGGCCTACGGCCTCATCCAATTTTGTCAGTACTCGGAATTTTCCTCATCCAATTATTTCTTATGATTATGATACAGCGTAAACGTTTTAATAAAGTCAAATTGGTCAATTTCTCTGTTTTTTAGAATTATGCAGAAAAACTGTTTTAAAAAAATGCATTTATGTATTTCAAACATATCATTTCTCGTTACTCTTAAATCAACGAAATTACAATTTATGTATATACGAACACGTAACGAAAGACATTGAAGTCATTTTAGAGTTTTTTCGGGTGAAAGAAGTTAAGATTTGTGGCATCCAGCAAACCCTACTCGAAGCGTGGTATCGACATTTTTTTTTTAAATGAAAAAAGGAATTATACATTTGGAAGGATTAGGAAACTCAATTTGGCTTTGAATAACACAAATTGAAAGAGGAATACAAAAATCTAAACTCAACTCAAGCTTGTGACAGTGTGTTTATAGCCGAACGCCGACCAAAATTGAAAGACTATTTAGAGTACAAAAATTTTAAAGTGTATATCAAGGAAAAAATTTTATTATCAAAATCACTTATATTTGAACAGTGTAGTAGAATGGTTGCAGTATTTTTGTATGGGGTCTTCTCTTTTCGGAGATACAAAGACTTGAAATATCAATATGCAAATGAGATGACGTAAATTCAAGAATGGGTTACATTTTGCAGTGTGATTTACGACAAGTGTTCTGAAGTGAAATAATCTAAAAGTGTACAAAGCCAAATATTTCAATCATAAAGATAATTTGCAAATGAAAAAACAACAGTACTTTCCACAACAGCATTTTTGTATAATAAATTAGTCTTGAATTTACGTCATCTCATTTGCATATTGATATTTCAAATGTTTATATCTCCTAAAAGAAAATTTTACATACAAAAGTACTGCAACCATACTACTACACTATTCACATATAAGTGTTTTTGAAAGAAAAAAAATCCTTGCTTATGACAGTGTGTTTACAGCTAAATACCGATCAAAATTGAGACTATTTTACGAAATTTAAAACTAAAAACAATTTTTGCTTTTTAATATAGGTTTAGAAATTAAGAAAACTGAAGAGATAAGAGATACATCGCATTTTGAGTTCAGTTATCGTCATAGGTGAGTGGTTATAAACAGTTTTTACATAGATAGATGCAAATAAGCTTTGAAATCTAAATGTTTTGGTTTACAAAGCCGGGCACTTTTCATTACTATCAGGCTATAACTTGAAAACATTAGGTATAATAGACTTTTTCTTAACTTCGCTTGGGTAACCATGAATCGAAAAGATGATATATTTTCAAGTCGAGGTGAGCACGATAAATGCACGCGATATCTAATAATATGTATTTCTAATTTGTCGTTTGTTTTTAATTTTCCAGAATGAATCAAACCAACTCGACTGGGACTGTATTCAACTACTCGTCTGTATCAGGAGGTTGTACCACGGGTATCGTCACCAAGTCCACCCTTACGGGACTAACGTGTGCATACATCATGGTTTTCACCGCTGCATTGATCGGTAACTCCGTGGTGTTCTACGTCATCAAGAGTAAAAACAAACCCACAATAACGTTTAACTATTTTATCCTAAGTATGGCTACTGCTGACCTGTTGCAGACGTTCATATCTATCCCAACAGCCGTTTCGTACCTCTATGTTGGAACCTTGTGGTTTTCAGGTTCCTTTGCAATATTTTTATGTAAGTTTGTCCATTATGGTTCAGTGGTGTCGATAGTCGCTTCCATTACCACCCTTTCAGTCACAACTATCGAGCGCTTCCTGGCCGCCAGGCTGTTGCTAAGGAAACCAGTTACCATCGCAACAGTACGACTTTTAATCGCAGCTGTTTGGATTTACTCGTTGTTGATTTCACTTTACGAGCTTGTTCAATTTACCGTTGTGGACTATGGGCCCGCTGGTCTTCACTGCTTTCCACAAGTAACGGAAACGATATTACGAATCCAGTTGACATTGAAAGTGATCATCCTTTACGCGCTGCCACTTCTACTCATGGCAACCTTGTATACCAACATCATATGGTTGTTATGGAAACACGGCAGTTTCACAAGCTTGAACACCGAACATTATCGTAACATTCAACGGCGCAAGAGAAACCTGATTAAGAAACTGATATTCATCACGGTGGTATTTGCAGTTTGTTGGCTTCCTGTACACGTCATGCATATTGCCGGTGCGTTTTACTATGAAACATACACGTGTATCCCAGAGCACTGGAAACTGCTGTTCTTTTGGATGGCACACTCTAACTGCGCGATCAACCCCTTTTTGTATCTACTGCTGACCAGGAATGCGCGGACGCTGTTCAGATCGACTGTTCACGTCGCAAGGCATGATGGGAAAGATAACGGAAGCAAGGGAGTTGGGAACCGTAAACTGTGGGTGTTCCAAAGATTCCAGAGCGACACTCGGTCGTTAACAGCCTGTATAACACCTCACAGTACAGATTCTCAGGTAGAAGGAAAAGAAAATGAAATGTACGAACTGCACAAGCGTTCACCGTTCAAGTAAACATAAGACAATCACGTGACACACGAAAACCTTTACTCATATTGACCTCAACACTGATATCAGACCTTCTCGTATAAGTCATCGTTCAAGTAAACATAAGGCAATCACGTGACACACGAAAACCTTTACTCATATTGACCTCAACACTGATATCAGACCTTGTCGTATAAGTCACCGTTCAAGTAAACATAAGGCAATCACGTGACACACGAAAACCTTTACTCATATTGACCTCAACACTGATATCAGACCTTGTCGTATAAGTCACCGTTCAAGTGAGCATTTGGTGATCACGTGACTGGTAATAGTTGGTAACAGGGAAAGACAATGAAATGAATGTACAAGCTGCACAAACGGTCACTCTTCAAGGAACTGTGTGGTGATCACGTGAAAAATAAACGAAAAATCAAATCTTTAAGATAAAACTCGTAAAAAAACAACATTAACTTGGGCGCTTACCATTCGAACCAATCCATCTGGTTGGAAATTCATTCGCTAATGGTAAGAAAAGAGAAACCTTGACTTTCGAAAAATGATACACGCGTGTACCAGAAGAACCGAGCAATTACTGGTATCGAACGCAATACTGATATCACACCTGGTTGGTCACTCTGCATGTAAACGTGGTGAGCACGTGGCACGATAACCATCGTTAAAAAACCTTTACTGATATCGAACGCAACATTGGTATCAGACCTATGTGTAGGTCAACCTTTAAGTAAACATCAAGATCACGTGATATCATCGTTAAAAACCATTACTGGTATCGAACGCAACATTGGTATCAGACCTTCTTGTAGGTCAACCTAGAAGTAAACATCTAAAGATCACGTGGCACGATCGTTAAAAACCATTACTGGTATTGGCCGCAACATTAATATTAGAACTCCTTTATAGGTCAACCTTAAATTAAACATCTAAAGATCACGTGACACCATTCTTAAAAACCATTACTGGTGTTGACCGTAGCTTGGTATCGGAACTTCTTGTAGGTGCCAAAGAGCACAAGAAAATATAGCAAATGTACAAAAAATAAGTTATTAGTTTAGCACTGGTCTCACACGTGTACGTAATTAAAGAAGAACCACGTGACAGACTGAAACGTATATAACTATTGTAGAAAGCGACACTGTTAAAGTGCTTATAAGCCTTTGCACAATATTTTCAGAATTGATTCTTTAGATAGTGGATAGTTGGTTGTGAAAATATTTCGTCATTTGAATGACATCTAAAGATCTAAAGATCACGTGATACCATTCCTAAAAACCATTACTGGTATTGACCGCAACATTGGTATCAGACCTTCTTGTAGGTGCCAAAGAGCACAAGAAAATATAACATATAAATGTACAAAAAATAAGTTATTAGTTTAACAATGGTCTCACACGTGTACGTAATTAAAGAAGAACCACGTGACAGACTGAAACGTATATAACTATTGTAGAAAGCGACACTGTTAAAGTGCTTATAAGCTTTTGCACAATATTTTCAGAATTGATTCTTTAGATAGTGGATAGTTGATAGTGAAAATATTTCGTCATTTGAATGTCGGGTCTTTAAGATACGAAGGTTTATATTCCCAATATGTTAATGACTATGACGTAACATAAGGGATCATTTAGTATGCAATACTGCACTCGTTATGGAATACAGTATTTTAAAAGCATCACCCTTTTACTCGTGACTCACGTAAAGGTTCTTACAAATTTGTTTTCAAAAAATGTCCAGCGTTCAATATTAAAAGTTGCCACAAAATAACTCAAATCCCTTATGTTACGTCATAGTCATTAACATATTGGGAATATAAACTTTCGTATCTCAAAGTAAAAACCCTAACCCTATCTGAAAATATTGTGTAAAGGTTTATAAGCACTTTAAGAAAGCATAAACGACAATATGTCAACAATAGAGAGTTTTAGATTTACGTTCACGGCAAACGTGGAACGTCAGTTGACCAGTAAAAAATATTTTTAAATTACTGAAAAAGAATCGCAAAAAAGTTCAACCAGTAGAAAAACAAATGAGCATTTGCGCTTGGTGAGAAGGTTTGTAAAAGGTAAAGTAAAATACAGGAAAACTATGAAAACGTGGTTACGTTTGCCGTTTGCGTGGAGAAAAAAAAGGCAATCTAAAACTCTCTAATCTGGAAGATATTCAACGTGTTTACTGCGAGATGCGCAACGTATTTCGCTATACACGTACCGTGCCGTGCCGTGTCATATTCTTGACCGCGGCGCCTCATAGGCTTTCGATTGGATAAGCTGTAATAAGTAAAAAACGCATTAAAGAAAGCCATTTTCCCAAGTCAGACAGTATGGTTGCGCCTCATAGGATAGGCTTTTGATTTAATAAGTTGTAATAGGGTAAAAAATAAAACAAAACCGTTTTTCCAACTCAGGCTGTAACGGTCCTTATCATAGTTTGGTATCTAGTGAGAAATCAGGCTGAGTAGGTTATTAACAGGTTTTTGTTTACAACCATAAAACGATTGTTCCTGATATGGTACGTGTTTTTAAATTTGGTGCGACTATTGACCCTTGAGGGTCTTCTATAAACCTTAGTCGTGGTGTGACAATGTTTTCCCAATTCAGCGTGACAAACCTCCAGGGGATTCATTTTCTTTTGTTTTTACTCTTCGAAAAATTCATGAGTATCCCAAAGGATACGAAAGGAATAACGATGATATCCCGACGAGTTTCAAAACAATAGCTCTTCATTACTAATGATTACTTTAATTGTAAACTCGATCAAGTTACAACAATTTTTTGTTTATGTAAACCTTCTTGGTTTCACAACGTCAAGGTAAAATATCAGAATATTAGAATATCTTTGAGTTAACAACAAGAAGCGCTGCTAATCAACTGTATCTTGTTTAAATTTTATCACCGCTCTGATCAGTTCCATTTTTGAAGGTGTGCTAATTTTGTTTACTAGTAAAGTTGCTTCTTTAAATAAAAGTTTACTATAGATTCAAACCTAATTAATTGAATAAACGCTATTGAAGATACCGGTATTTAGAGTTCTGATGATATTGATTGAGACGTTTGGGAAGTCCGGACTACCTTTCTTATTCCGGTCCTGTGTAGACTCTGTATAGTGTTGTTCACTATCTTCTGTAAATCGTGTATTTTTCCCCTCCTTATTCTCTTGTTGTTGTTTTCTTTTTGAAAAACTTTGTCTCAATTTTATCGCGCGAACCCTGAAACAACCTCTGATTAAAGTCAGGGCACGACTAACTCACAGATCAAACCCTGAAACAACCTCTGGGCTGATCTAAGTCAGGGCATGGCTAACTCACAGATTGAACCCTGAAACAACCTATGGGCTGATCTAAGTCAGGGCATGGCTAACTCACAGATTGAACCCCGAAACAACCTCTGGGCTGATCTAAGTCAGGGCATGGCTAACTCACAGATTGAACCCTGAAACAACCTATGGGCTGATCTAAGTCAGGGCATGGCTAACTCACAGATTGAACCCCGAAACAACCTCTGGGCTGATCTAAGTCAGGGCATGGCTAACTCACAGAACAAACCCTGAAAGAACCTATGGGCTGATCTAAGTCGGGACGTCGCGAACAACTAACAGATCAAATATGGATCGAAAATTTGAAGAAAAAGAAAATCGTACCAAAGTATAATGCCTGGATTACAATATTGCTAAACTGCTAAACCTCAAGCTTGTCGATCGCTCAAAGGGTTCTCGATGGTTTGTAAAGTAATTATTTACTTTTTAAGCACTTTATTCTGAGGAAATCCATCTCTTTTCCAGTTTTTTCTTAAAGTCGCCTCGACTAGTTGTCTACACGCCCTGCCTTTACAGAAATAAATTATTGGATTTATACAGCAGTCCGAAAATGCTAACATTGCACCAAAATATCGAATGGACAAATCCATTTTAACATTTGTCTCTGGTACGAATGCTATAACAATCCCATCAACAAAAACGAACGAATATGGCACGATAAAAGCAAAAAATAAAAACATTTGTAAATATACGAGTTTTTTTGAATTTGTTCTGAATAACGGTTAGTTTTGATAGCTTTTCTTGTTGATGAAGGAGAGAATAGAGAAAGTTGAGTATAACATGAATGATAGGGGGTAGCGTAGACTACAAGAAAAAAGAAAAGAAAAATTAATCGAGAATGTAGTTGGTTTAAATCAAGTTGGCAAACAAAGGTGTACTGAAACGAATTCAAATCGATCTTCTGGGAAGATATGTACGCAAATGAGAAGAGAAAGTATAAAAGCCTCATTCCAAATGACAACGATTGCTCGTTTTACGAACAACGGTAAAGGCAGCAAATGCCAATGGAAACAACAAAGATGCTGTTGTGCAGTAATAGAAAATGATAAGGACACAAAGAAACGATTCGTCTGACATTGCCATTCTTTGTGCATGTCTTCAATAAAAAGTTCCATCATCATCAAACTTGGGTTAACAATGGCGGTCATGATATCAGAGATAGATAGACTGATCATGAGGTATGACGTCACTGACCGTCGAAATCAGACCTGAAAACAAGTCATTTTGCTTCGTAGTTGCTGAGCTTTAACTGACAAGACAAAGAGGCCGGTGCTTACACCAAAGACCGTCATGATAACAGATAGAAAGATTAGGGTGCTTTTGACTCCGGGATGAAATAGCGATATTAAGTAAACAAACTCTTTTCTCGTGGCGTTATTTACAAGTAGCTCTGTGAGGATGATTGATGAAGCCACCGTCGGTCTTATGTTAGGAACAACTGATCCAATAAAAAGCTTTACCTAAACAAGAAAAATGTGGAGTTAAAAACTGATCAAAGAAAGATGGTTGATAGCCACTGACTGCCAAATTGGGCTCGGAAAATCGGCCTCTTCCAATTTTGCCAGTCCTCGGAATCTTTTTCATCCAATTATTTCCAAATACTAATATACAAATGAATGACAGCTAGTCCAATAACTTAATCTACCTAATTCGTTATCTATTTTTCCTCTTTCTGCATAATATATATTTTTTGCTCATAAACAAATTATTCTAAAATAACAAAATAAATAAAATATAATAAAAATAGAAATGGAAAAAAATTTAGATTTCAACAGCTGTTCTCTTGAATCATCTTGAAACATGTTCATTCAGCCGCTAGTGAAACGTTTTTTCTACTTGTGAAATTCACTTTGAATTGAATTTTCCAAGTAGTCGTATTATCAGGGTTTTTTCAACGAAAACAGCGCTAGTTATGCAAATAAATGTGATTGGTTTCCTTCCTTATTGAGATGTCATCAGCTGATCAAGCAAAGATACGGTTCTATGTCATTGGCGATAATATTATCGCGAGTGAAGTTGGAATTTGACACTTGTTTGGTTTTTTACATATTTTTTTTGAATATGAAAACTTCGAACTAGGGTCACGAAAAAACTCGCAATACGTGCAGGAAACAAAAACACATTCGGTTATGACGTATTATTCATGGTAAGTAGAAGTTGTATTTGATAGAATTAAAATTGTGTTGTTATCGTGGCAAATATATTTAAGGAAGCCAAAATCTACACTTTCACAACAGTGAATTTAGTTTGATTTTTATAAAAAATATTTATTTTTTAACACAGGTTTTTAACGGATATAACAGTTTACACAGTCTATATATTTTTGTTCTAAAATAATGGTTTTTTTGAATGCTGCATAGTGAAGTCTAGTTAAAGTTATCAAGATAGCGACAAAGGTTGTGTCTAAGCCAAATCTGAGGTGGTAAAATTTACACCTTGTATTTATCTTATTTAATACGATTTTCTTTTGCTAATTTTTGTCGTGTCGCTTGTGAGTACAGTTGATTGTTGGTTCTATCCTGTTCTTCGCGGATTTTCAAGTTCTCTTTCAACTTCTATAGTTGAGCTTCTATGTAGAAATGCCAAAGCTAAATTGGCTCTTTCTTTATTATAATTTTTGAATTGACGAAAAAATATGCTATTTTTACCATACAACTTGAAAGTAGAAAAAAAGCTGATTTATTCTTTTGTAAGTTAATTATTTAGCAATTACTTCTAACAACTCTTTTCAGAAATTAAACCAAAAACCGACTAAACTTCAAAATGATAAGGTGTAAATTATCTTGTAAATCACCCAATCAACGAAATCAATATCTATGGAACTATATATAACAGAATTAACTGTGTTGCCATATGCTACGTGAGCAGAGGTGCTTTTAATTCTCTCCTGTGCCTCAAGTGCTTTTCTTTTAATCATTCGACTGGTTTTTCTTGAGTGAGTACTGTGAGTGGAGTTAATTTTTGATACTCTCTTTAAGTTTTTTTCTTTAAGTCATTTTGTTTTTTCTTTGCTTCAGAAAAATCAACTCTTAAATTTCAATCAGAATTCCAATATCTATGAAATGAATTTCAGAATCAACTGTGTTGCCATCGCAACATGCTACCGGCAACAACACCTTTATTTTAAAAGGTAGCAAGGAAGCACTGCCGAAAACAGGTGCCTGTAATTAGCATTTGAAATTTTGAGTAAATTTTCTTATCATTTATTCTAACTTCCGAACTACACGACTTCGTCAATTCAACATTATAGTTTACAATCTTCACTCAAAGTTCAAAAATTCTAGTCAGGTTTGAAAATTGTGAAGAGAACATTCTGCACAAATCCCTAAGCTTCTCAAAGCAAACAATGAAATTAGATAAAAAGCCCTTGGAAAAGTTACAAGAAAAAGCAAGAAAGATTTAATATCTTTTAGTCACCTAGAAGAAAGATAATTAAAGATCCAAGGATTAATTTGGTGATTCTTTTTGTGGTAAGTAAAAAGGTACAAATTAAAAAGTTTAGCATAACACGATCGAAATTTATATTTTCATATTTATATAAACAATTGCTCATTGATACATTTAGTTTAAAATGAGGTACGTCCGTAAAAATATTTTTAATGGCAACTATGGTATAATTTAGTCATTGAATGAGGCAAACTCTTAATTTTCAAAAAACAAAATTCCTTTTTTCTTTTCTTTTTTCCCGTATTGCCAGCCGACCTATTCACGACAAAGCTACTGATTAGTATGACATTGGTAGATATTGAATAAATATGACACTGGATAGTAAAACTGATAAGCAAGTAATTATCGCAGCGTTTGCACTGAAATTAAATAGAATCTTAGAGCCACTACATTGATTCCATGTGAAGGGAAAAGAAAAAGCCCCCCTAGCACTCAATGGACGTGTGAAAAGAAACCGTTTTTAGATTATATCCAATTATTTCTGCTTTCCCTCCTCATTTTCGTTCTCTCCTGCGTGTGTATTGGTTTGCTCGCCTTATTTAAGCTTCTTAGATTTTTACCGGAATGCATACACTTTTAACTGGCTTCTGCCATTCTATCTAAAGCGACGGACACACAGTACAACATCGCGCCGTAATGTTTCTGAAATAGGATCGTTTTTTAGGGAGTTACATTGCGAGCAAGAAACGTGACATGAGTAGAGCATACAACTGAACACTGATTGCATGGAATCGTTGCACCGAGTGTCCATTGATGGAATGGCAGAAGTCAGTTAAAAGTTTGAGCATTAAGGTAAAAATTATTATAAAGAAACAAAATTTTCGTTTAAAGGAAGGCTGTTACATAACCTAACAATTGATTGCGCGATCTTATTTCTCTAAGTACTTTAAGAAAACAACGAAACAAATATGTATATATATAAACGGAAAATCATCAATAAACAAAGAAAAACATCGACAGCTATTATAAAGAAAGGTCTTTGTTGAAGGACCGAAACGTCTGTACAAAAGCATTAATTGTAAATGAAATCAGTAAACGATATACGTTCAGTTATAATAACTTAAATCATTGTACAATTGAACTCCTTATTTCTTTTCCGACTGGCCGAGAATCTTCAGTCAATCCGGGCTTGATTTCTAGTGAACGAACTTGACATGATTAACGTATTATCTGTAGGTTTATCGGCAGATAATACATTTACCATGTCAGGTTTAATCAAGGTCACAATTGAGATTGAGACTGATTTCTTTTTGTGACTGAAACATTATTCAATCGTCATTCTTAGTCTGAAAATGTATAACAAAACATTTGTTACGTCAACGAGAATAACAATGGATGGATGGATGGATGGATGGATGGATGGATGGATAGGATTGACGGATGGATGGATGGATGGGTAGGATTGATGGATGGATGGATGGATGGATGGATGGATGGATGGATGGATGGATGGATGGATGGATGGATGGATGGATGGATGGATGGATGGATGGATGGGTGGGTGGGTTGGTGGATGGATGGATGGATGGATGGATGGATGGATGGATGGATGGATGGATGGATGGATGGATGGATGGATGGATGGATGGATGGATGGATGGGTGGGTGAGTGGGTGAGTGGGTGGGTGGGTGGATGGATGGATGGATGGAAGAAGGGAGGGAGGGAAGAAGGGAGGGAGGGAGGGAGGGAGGGAGGGAGGGAGGGACGGATGGATGATAAAATTAACGAAAGAACAAAATAAATGATGAATAAATAGGATTAATTTATAATGTACAATCGAATGAGTGAGGAAAAATAATTGTCAAAAAATCTTAAGATAGGCACAAATTAAGGATATTAAGATTGACACGATTTTTCCCCTCAAAAACAGCAACAAACAAACCAACCAATCATCGAACAGCAAGTGCAGCTGAACAAATAATTACACATTTCATATAAGCCAGAATATATGTTAACGAAGTTATCATCTTAATTGATTTTTTCTCATATTATCAATCATCTGAACACGAGAGTACAAAAGGTACATTATTCATCAATTTTCAATTTTTTTCTCCTAGATTTGTTTAAACTGATGCAATCCAACGATTGATGTCAAACTTATTTTGAACAATTCTGGAGTTTCGAGTGGTGGTGGTAGAAGACGTGACAAGCAAATGGCTGTGCTGACGTATAATTCTGGCAATAACTGTGAGCTAGACACGTCTTCTTCTATATACGACCAACAATAATCCAGGTGCCTTCATTTGGATTGCTCGAAATAAACTTTAATCTATTTGTTTTCAAGAACACTTGAGGAACATTGAATTTCAAAAGGTCAGAACTAATTGGTGAAAAATAAATTGAAAGCAAGTTTAATTAAGAACAATCTCCGTACTGTGCTGGTTTGGCGGTGACATTGATAGAAAACGTCTTTTCTTCACTTTCTATATTATTCCGTGAGCGTTTTTTGTTCATGTGATATTAGTTTGCAAACATTACGCGAGCACAAAGAAGTAAAGCTGTTGTTATCAAGTCATCCCGTCAATGTAGGAAGCAATACCTTACAGGATCAAGAAATCGTAAAAAATATATCTTATGATGTCTCATTTGCCCAGCATCAACTCGAGCTCCTTAAAGTCTTTGAGATCAAGAGCACCAGCGTTAGTAATCACAGAGACCTCTATCTACACAAGTATATCTATCGCAGCATTATTGGGTAATTCCCTGGTACTATGGATTGTATACAAGAACCGAGCCCTGCGTACAATCCCAAACTATTTCGTTATCTCTTTGGCCTGCACGGATATTTCTATGGCACTGTTAGGTACACCATGGTCTATAGTCGTACTTGCCACGGGAAGTTGGCCTTCAAATTTCGCTGGCTGCCAAGTTCAGGGATACGTAGTTATATTGGTCGCAATAGCCTCACTTCAAAATCTAATGATCATGGCTTTTAACAGGTACTGCCGCATCGTCAATCAAAGCTTATACCGAAAAGTTTTCACAAAAAATAGAACACGACTTCTTATTTTCTTGGCGTACATCATTGCCGCAATTTCTGCGCTACCTTACATCATTGGAGGGCAATTCTATGTCTTTCAACCCGGGAAATTTTTCTGTTATCAAAAGTCAATGGTTGAGTACACTATACCATTGATGTTAATCTTCATCGGAACACCTACGGTTATAATATTGATTTGCTATCTCAAAGTCTTCTTCGCTCTGAGAAAACATCAAAAGAATCTACACAAACCTGAGTCCGAAAGAGGATCTAAATTTCAGAGAATAACGGTTGAAGAAATTCGCATTACAAGAACATTATTCGCGACTATTGTTGGATATTTATTATGTTGGATGCCTGTGTTATTTATCGAGATCATAGACCTAGGTTTAGGCGAGGGGTCGCTACCTCGACAAGTATACATGATGTTCACAATGTGTGGATTATCGTCTTCTGCCATCAACCCTGTAATTTATGGCGTAATGAATAAAACATTCCGTAGAGAGTACAAGAAAGCGTTTAAATGTGGGGCTAGTAACACCGTCCAACCACGCCAGTCTAACTCCAAAACTCGTCCTGTAAATACAATAAATAAACTATATCAAAAGACAAAACTAAACGAAACCGAAACTTGAGTCGAAGGCCATTGGTTTGTAATGATGAAGTGTGGAGAGACGGGACCGTCATTTTACGTGGTCATCCGAGCCACGTGAAGGTCTAACCATATGTAGATGTAATTACAAAGGCAGCACCTTCTCCTCAGTTATTTTAAGCTCGCTAGGTACAGGCCGAAACAGCTGTCCACGGTTTCTGGTTGAGCTGGCTCATTTTTTTACGTGACTTGAAGTTGTGAAAGACCCGTTGGCACTCTTCTTCAGTCGTTTCATACAAGGTTCGTAATTTACCTATTACCCATGTTCTTGGTACGCATGTTCTTATTTCAAGACTGGATGTTGGTCCGACCGACGACAACTGAGCCAACCGGTTGGTGGTGGTAGACTTGCTGCTACACGTTTGATTCAACCCCGGCTCTGATGCGTTTCTGGCTGAATAAGAGGTTTTTATAGAGGCGAATTCATTCATATTTTGCCAATAACTTTAGCTTCGTATGATGTAAAATCTCTAACGATATTAAAACTTTTTGCCGTTCAGGCTTTTTCGTAAATCATCAACGAAAACTTTTGCGCTAGTGCGCATGCTCGACATTACGAGTAAAAAAAGTCTGCGCATGCTCTGAATCCTTATGCAAATTAGTCAAAACATATGTACATTTGTTAATACAGTATCTTGGTCTGACAAAAGTATACTCGCAAACATTTTTGGATACTTAATTGGAGAAAACAAACATTTCTTTTCTCACTCAAACTCTTCAAAATTCGTGCTGAAATGCACGCACTCGCAAACGTTTTTCTCTAGTGTCACCTTAAAGTACTTTGCGAAAAAGGAAAACTGGCGTTTTCCATTCTGGTTAGCAATGTGATTCGAGTTAATTATGCTAATTTATGCTAATTACGAGAACTAAGAGGTTCCTTCAACATAGATTTCAGTACATTTCTGAGAGTATTCGATGAATGCCATTCAAACTTTGCAGCATACATGTATTCAAAACATGCAACGTGAAGATGCACAAACAGTGTCTGCCATGGCATCTAACAAAAATTTTAGCTTTTCAGCGATTGCTTTATTTTTTTACTTGAACGGAAAACTGTTTGACTATACTTTTTTGCCTATGACCACAACATATTTCTTAAACTAGCCACATTCGATGCCATCTCTTATAAAGGCAGAAATCTTGAATATTTTGGTAGGGGTGGCGTGGAACCGAGGTTGTTGCTATGGCAATTAATTTATAATCTGCTTTGAAGAAGAGCTAGCGCTGACCATAATCCTACTAAATTTGGTTGATTTTGATTGTAATAAGCCAGTTCATACTTTAAGAATCGTTTTCACTCCGCATGCGATTTTATCCCAAATTTCTCGACTTCTTTTTTCTAAACCTCATTTTGTTGTTAATTAAAGAAAAGGTGAGAAAATCGAAAATATGAACTGGCTTACTATTTGGCTGACATAAATTACTATAATCCTAGGCTGGTCAAGTGCACCATCACGTGACGGCGGCCATGTTAGATGGCAGGAAAGATACATTCGCTTTACGTGAGATCTGAAGAATTCAATTACAAAGGGATTTGATTGTTCTGCCATCAAAGCGAATCAAAGTCTATCTTGTTATCCAAACTTAATGATCGATCCCCTCTTAACGTCTTTTCTGAAGAAAGAGAGGGGAAAAGATAAATTACCCAACCACGATTTGGATGGGGTTTTCAATCAGGAGGAAACAGACTTCATACGCCTGGAAACAGGTCGTCCGAAGGCACCCCAGAAAATAAGGTAGCTAGTAGGAGTCTACTTACCCTAAAAGAGATATTAATGCTAATAGGAAAGACGACAACCATGATCAAACAAAATCATTTATCGCGTAATCATATACAAAATTAAAACTAAATCAACTGATTAAGCAATTGGCATTGAATCCGCATCATTCAAATAGAAGAGTTAGATGAAACCTTCCTTTCTTAGCTGGTAGTTGCCATTCTCGGCTCGTGCATTCCGTCTGGCTACGGGACAATGACTCTTGTAATGCCCCTCTACCGGTCAGTTCTACCACACCGATTATTTAATGCATTTCTATTAAACGCTCAACAAACTACAGAGCTTGAAAACCCTTCACTGAAATGCTCAACGAACCACGGAAATTGAAAACACTTCAACCACTGAAACGATCAACAAACCACGGAGCTTGTGAACACTTCATTTAAAAGCTCAACAAACCACGGAACTCCAATACATTTTACACTTCATTGAAACGCTCAACAATCCACAGAACTTGAAAACACTTCATTAAGCGCTCAACAATCCACAGAGCTTGTAAACACTTCATTTAAACGCTCAACAAACCACGGAGCTTGAAAACACTTCATTTAAACGCTCAACAAACCACGGAGCTTGAAAACACTTCATTTAAACGCTCAACAAACCACGGAGCTTGAAAACACTTCATTTCGCTTCAACAAACGAAGGAGCTGAAAACAATTCATTTGAACGCCCAACAAACCACAGAGCTTGAATACACTTCATTAAAACGCTCAACAAACCACGGAGCTTGAAAACACTTCATTAAGGATGGTGGGTACAGTTCGCGACCCATTTTTATTTAAATGAAACTTTGTCAGTTATTTAGAGTACCCAAGGGGCTATCTAAAAACGTGAAAAAATTTGGGGGTCCCCACGCATCCAAGCGATATAATTTTCATTAAAGACCCGATGACGTGAGCGCATTTTGAAGCACTTCAAAAAATCGCGTGTCCCTTGTGTTTGGCTTAAGTACATCGAAATTTTGCCTAAATAATCTTAAACATAAATATTTTTCATATTAATAAAAAGATTTGAAGTTGCAAAGATAAAAATACATTTTTTATCTGCTTTTGTGCAAAAGTAGGCGAAATTTCAATTTTGGACAAAAACACAAAATCAAAAATGAAATCACCCAAAACTATTTTTATTTTTGAATTAGCACATTCAAAATTATCTTAAGCGTTTGCAAAACATACCAAGCAAATGGGTCGCCATGCGTTTTTCGGAGTTATAATTTTTTGAATATCAGATTTCAAGCTTTTTTCCAGCGATGGTTACAAATTTCCTCCACCCCTCCCCTGAGAGACGTGGTTGAGCATTGCATTATTGGATGGTAAACATGGCGGACTACTGCAAGGACTACTGGATCAAGAATACGGTCACTAAATTGTTCTAGAGAATGCAACAAGAAAACCTTGTAGGGATAACTGAGAATTGAATAAAGCCTCAAGATTTTCATAGAAGGAACAAGTGGTTTATAGCTAGGAGGCTATTCGGGTAAGTAAGCATAAAATAGATATCGGGAATAGTTTAGTCTGTGTTTAAATAAATACGTAATAAATATAATTTAATCAATCCGAGCCTTCTCATTGAAAAAATCATTTATATAGCATCCTAATCACATATCAATTATATACACATTAAATCAACAATATTAATTCTAAATGATTATCACGTGTGTATACTTGCATATCTATCCAGTGAAGAAATAGCACAAATTGACCAAGTTTATTTATTGCTTGTCTCACTCATATTTCATGTATATTTTTTTTACATTACACAACTTTTTTTTGAATATCTTGGCAATAATATGGGCCGCAGTAAGCCAAATTGTGCAGGGATAATGTGTTGTTTTACTTTGGGCAATAAACAGGGTCCCCTATACATTGTGTGAGAATCAGGATTGGCCTATTTACTTTTCAGGGAAACGGATTGATGTAATATTTTATTCAGGATTCCAGGATTTAAACTTTTTGCATCCTCATGTATTGCCATTTTTCAGACCTCATTGGCATCATATATGTTGTTATGTGTAAACAATGTAATAACTTTTTATCACACAATGCTATGACCATTTTAAAGTGTATATGACACGAAAAAATTTTAATGTTAAGAATGTGTAGTTTATTGGCATTAATAAGAATATCACGGTTAATTTGTTCCAAAAACGTATTTCTCTAGAAATTCAAAAATTTTTAGCACAAGTTGTGACGTCATTTTGTTTACATGTCTCCAGATTTAGTTGCAAATACATGAAATATGTTTGAATGTAGAATCTTAATTTCAGGTAGTACACTTTTCAATTTCCCAACATTGGAAGAGTACTACGTAAGCTATCAAATGAAGCTGACTAAAATATGTCTTTTGCTGTTAATTTATATGAATTACAATTTATATTTAGTACATTACTACTGAATCTAGAGTACATGTCAACAAAATGACGTCACAAATTGGGATTAACTTTCGCAAATATCTCACGAAATAAGCTTTTGAAACAAATTTTGTTACGATATATTTATTATTACTAACAAACTATACATTTTAAATGATGGAATGTTTTCGTGTCATATACACTTTAAGAAACTGTTGTTTTATTAGGTCTTCAGAATCTGTACAAATCATGTAAATATTCAAGTTAATTATTGTACACATCATTTTGAATTAAACATCTGGAAATGATAACTACCGTGAGGGTGGATGACATCATCTAGAGCCAATGGCTAACACGCAACCTACCATTAACTTATTATGAATATAATTGTATGTTTTAAAGTATAAATCTTTCAATCATGTAAATATTCATTTTGATTGTACGCTAGTGCAATGCGATATTTAAAATAACAATCTATCTGTCTGTCAGTCTGTCTATCTATCTGTCTCCATTTATCTATTTATCTATCTATGTTAGGTGGTATGATTGTATTAGGTTTTCAAGTAATTGACAAGTTTCTCTATGATTTTACTAGATTTTGTTACCCTTGGTTTCAAGGTGGTCTCATGTGTCTCACCAAAGACAGCTCTCAAGCCTCCCTTTCCACCTCTATGATAAACAAGTTTTAAATGGTTAAGATTTAAGTTTGATCCAGCTATTTTTTTAGCCAAACTCTTTGAAATGATTTTTCTGGTCACAAGAGGCATCAAAGAAGGTAGATTCTTAGAAATTCGGTTGTGGTGTTCCAGGGACTTCATACATACTTCAATGTAAAACTGTGCTTGCGTTATTGTGTTTCAGAAGGCATTGTGTGCATTAGTAGATCTCGTAGTGCCTTGACATCTTCCAGGCCATTATGGGCTTCATAGAACACCTCCATTATATTGCTAACAAGGTTTTCTTGCTTGTAGGATGTCTGTCCTGGAAGGATGTCTCTGAAGAGTGGCAGAGTGTCCACAAAACCAAGGACCTGGGACTCAAACTCTTCAAGTAGATTTGCTACACCAAAAGCTTTGACAAGTATTCTAGCATCGAAGACTTTGGAATTGTGAGCCACCAATAAGGTTTTGTCATGGGTTAAGGACTTCAGATAAAGGAGAAACCTTTTCAAACACTCCACCAGAGTTGTTGTTTTCACAGGCTGGCATTTATACAGAAGGCTCCCAGCTAACACTGTTAAGCTGTTTGCTCTGGAAGCATGTGTAGCTATTCCATTCAAGGGCATAACAAATTCATCAAAGAGACTGGACTGGTTGACATCACTTGGAATAGAAGCTGCTGACAGTTGCAATATTTCTGCAGAATCTAACCCTGAAAAATATAATGTTTATGTTATCTGCAAGAATTGAGAGTATACTATGTCTTTTTACATAAAAGCAGTTTAGTCCTAGAAGTAGTTTTGGGTTATTGTGGTGTATATACTGTGTGGAATGGACTCGGTACATGCGTAATAATTTTATGGGTTTTTTTATGGCTATCTTAACTTATTGCATTTAGGCACCTTCTCAAAAATACTAAGACAATATTAAACAGTGGAGTACCACAAAACTCTAACAGCTTGAAAAGCATTCAATGCTTGTTTGTATCTACTCTGACTGTTTCTTTTGAAAATTTGCATTCAATAACTGAACATTTTATTTTCACAAGTCTTAGAAAGACTGCATATAACTACTCACCTAAATTGGAGGTTTCCAGATCATACACAGCAATGTTGTAATTTTTCTTTATTTTGTCTAGACCAATTAATGAGATTGTTGGTTGATAATTGGCAGTTGGAATTTCACTTATATCTGCAGCTAGATCGTTTTCTTCAAACTGAATATTAGACTGGTATGTTGGGCCTTCTGTTATTTCCTTTAGTACATCATGTTTCATGCGCATTTGTCTGTTTTTGACTCTTTGTTGTCTGTACTTTTTGGTCTTTTCCCTCTCTACCCGTTTTGAGTATTGGCTGTCTTTTGATGCATTGAAGGATATAAGGTCATAGAGCCAGGTGACACATTGTTTGCTTTATTTACCTATGAATAAACATAAAGTAGTCTCACAGAATGCACGCCACATAACCGTGAAACAATTCTTAACTATTTAGCACTACTAATATCTAGTTAGGAACTATGCAGTCATGCACTAACTACACCGAGGCATGAACACAATGACAAGGGAATTCCTCTGTGACACTGTGTTTATGCCTCAGTATATTCTTAATTAGTACATGACATAGTTGATAACTTAATTTATCAGGCGCTAAATAGTTAGGAATTATTTCACACTTATGTGACCTGTACTCTAGTTTACACTTAGCTTCAACTTAAATATCAAAATAATGATTACTAATTTCAAAAAGATCTTTGTGGACTGTAGTGCTATTTATCAACCATGAATAAATTTTTGATCATATCAGCTGACAATCTCATTTCGTTGACATGCATGAAGTTTTATGCGGTATAGAAAATAACAACGAAAAAGTAATTTAGAATACCTCACAAAGAACTGTATTCCCTTTGTTTTTTGATGCAACTGTTAGGGCAACACGATTCTGTAAACTTGCAGATCCAGATAGATGAAGTCTTTTTGGTGCTCTTACAGAGATATTCTGATTCATAGACTCATTTGATTGGGTTGATCCTAATGGTGCCAACTTTTCAGCATATTGTGAGAATAATTTAAACACCTAATTAAGATAAAAACGATGCATAAGAAAAGTAATACAGTAAATGCTGAAAGATTCTCATTCAAATATAGAATTTTACACATCTATCTTCCTTATTTTTATAGTGTCATTTACTTATCCCATAAGAATAAAGAAAGATATTGTTTGTGTAATCTCAAGGGAAGCAAGAATTTTAGTATGAGAAGACATTTCAACTATAGCATTTTATTTCATTTACAGCACTGATAAGTTTAGATCACAGCTTTATAACATACCTGTACTAAATCAGCTTTGAGATCATCTCCCTGTAGGTCTTTTCCATGAGGTAATGACCTTTAGCAATTCCATCTACATTTCCTTTGTTCTGACAAAGGAGATAACCAAAACATTTTGTCAGATACTCCACAACGCTCTTTGTTAGGTGCTTGTGTATCTCAGATATATTAAGTAGATGTTCATGTAGTGATTTCTTTGCATGTCCAATGTCGGACCATACTCCAATAGTTTGGTCAACTTCTCTATGAATGTGAGATACTGTAGTAGTATCTCCATCCATAATGATGTTACCAATACTGTATTGTACTGTCCTCGTATCATCCATTTGGGTAGTTTCTACACTCCCTATCAATTGAAGAAAAATAATTGAACATCTTTACTCATTACGTACTATAATTATGTAGCAAATAATTACTTACATAATTATAAATATTAATATTATCAAGTTCTAAATGAACCCATTAACTTATAAATAAAGGGAAATTAACCTGTCAAGTCTTTGAAAAGTTCAACTCCCATAGCAGGCAAAGAAAAGAGTATAGTCATTTTATATCTTTATTAATGTATTGATGTAAATATATTTAATAACATTGATCATTGACAGTTTCCATCAATAAAGCTCAAATAAAGTATATTGTTACATTCATGATTCCTGAACCCTTTGTTGTTTATCAATAACTTCATTCTTTCTTATACAATATTTTTTTTACATTTTCTCCTGAAATTGTTTCTAATATTGATGTCAACCTACATACCAGATAAACTATTATAGGCTCGTCCAGATCCTCTCTTTTGCCATCCAGCATCAAAGCTTGCATCAATCTTGCACTGTTCTGTGCTATAATTTTATTCAAGATATTACTATATGAATTCAAGGAAAAAACAACTCGAAATAATGCCTTAATCCCAGAAAATAATAATGTGATATTAGAGTGGTTTTCAAAAACCTGTAAAGCGTAAAAGGGTACAACTAGTAAAGTGTTCTACACTTGTGTTTTTACAGGTAATTCCAACCCACTTTTTGATCAATGATTTAATTTATGTTTAGTAAGAAATAATATCCCTTTGAGATATAAATGCAGACTAAATTGTTGGATACAAAAAATAGCAGCCATCATAAATTTCCTGAATTATTTTAAAAAGCCTTCTCCAACCATTTCACAGATATATCATTTCCATTTTAACATTTACTACCACTATCATAATAATCTCACAAAATACAAAAGCCAAATTTCTTACATAGATTCAGAGTGCTCTAACACTTTTTCAATTTCTTCCCTAACTGCTTCTGTGCAAGACACTTCTGCAACAGTATTTATTCCTTGGCCTGCTTCGTCTTCTCTTTTTTTGTATGTTTTTCTGTTAATCCAGGGTATATTCAATGATGAAAGTAATTTATTGATACCAGTTGCACCAAGACCAGTATGCATAGCAGCTAAAAATAAATGATAAATAATAATGTTTCAGTCCGCCGTCCGCACTCCACTCCACTCCATTGTGAGGTTGATGAGTTTCAATTTTTTTACACACACCGACCAAAAACAATCAAAACATTTAATATATACATCAATAAGTAGATAGAAAAACAGTCTTGATAGCTCACCTGTTGCTAACTTCGTATTGATGTCCCATACAGGCGGGCCTGATTTCTTTTTACGGGGATCGCGATGAGTTTTTCCCGAGCGAACGGAGTTTAAAACTCCGCATTCGCATTGAATGTAAAACAAACTACCAAGTCCAAACTTTTTTTCATCGATCAATTCATGAAGTTTGAGTGTCTCTTTACATTCACTACACCCACTTTTTAACTGCTCTATCAGGTAATCTAGCTCAATAATTCGCCTTCCTTCAATTAATATTTTGTGTTTGTTTTGAAGTTTCTCCGCCGCTTGATCTTTTTCGTCTAGTTTTTGTCGCTTTACCGGTACTCTATTTCTGACAAATCTACCATCTAGTCGTCGTTTTCTCCTTTTCACAACTTTCACTTTCATTTTCACAGTACTATTAAACTATCCCATACAGACACCCATGAAAAAATTGCTATTTTTAAAAAAAAATGATGACAACAATGATCACGCATTTATTTCGTTTTGTTGTTGTTTTTATTTTTGAAAACATTGGAGTTCCTGTGGATTACGTAATGTGCGCAGTAAAAGTGCGCGCTGACAACTGTACCCACCATCCTTAAAACGCTTAACGATTCAGGAGATGACAGAGCTGAAAACCATTCATTTGAACGCTCAACGAACCACAGGACTTTAATAGTGCAAACTAATAAAACTAAACGATAGGGAAAACATCAAGTTCTGAAACTTCTGAACTCCGAAGAATAAAATAACACGATGGCCTTTCAGCAAGAATCTAACTAGACCATAACTTGGTCACAAGAGGAATAAGATTACTATACTTGAGCAGGTTGTGGAGCGTTCTGTCCTGGCTCATTTTGACCAACATTAGGAACTTCTCTCCTGGAGGTAACCGAAGAGGAACCTGTTCTTGACTTCCCAAGAAATGAGCGAGCAAGCGGGATCGGTAATCTCAATCAAAGATGTCTGTACTATTCCCGATAATTTGAATGAAGTGGCACAGAGGGACCACGCTTCCCTTTATATATACTCTATTTGCATATTACAATTCCCTAGGGTATTCATCATAATATTCATAATGACTGTGAATAGTACTGTTGTTCTAACCGTCCACCTGTCTTATCTATATTCTACTGTATATGTTTAATTGAAGGAAACGTCCTTTTTTATCGTTAGTTTTTCTTGTGAAATCTATTATGCAATTGTTTTTTTTTACCAATTTATTTATTCTTTGTTGCTAAGATTACATAAGCTCGGCACTAAGACGAATACGAAGCTGATTTTAATACTAATACAGCCGCATAAAATGATAATATATTTTTAGTTCCTACAGTATGAGCTTGGAATTAATGCGTGACCGACTGAAAATCAGACTGCGTGATGGTATCCCGCGGCGTGCGGCGTCGCTTTGCAGTTGATCAGAATTAAAATCTTAAACTGTTTACTGTCTATAAAAAAAATTGCAAATTTTTATTTCCTAGCTACTATATACGGCGTCGCTTTGCAGTTGATCAGAATTGAAGTCTATAACAAAAAACAAAACAAAAAAAAAAAAAAAACGAAAAACAAAAAACAAAAAAGAAAAAAAGAAAAAGAAAAAAAGAAAAGAAAAAAAAGAAAAAAAAAAAAACTTTTTTAACTGCTAATTTTTATCCCCTAGGTTCTATGATAATATTCCTTGTTGTTGTTAAAGTGTCTTTAACCCTAAATCAATATTTTCAGTATTGATTCTACAAGAAGTAAATAGTTGAATGGTAAAATTTGTTTATGTGATTTGAGTGATGCATGCATCTTGAAGATATCGAGCTCTATTCTTTCAATATGTTAATAAGTGTGATGGTGTTTTTATCGTCCTTATCATTTTCCACGGAGGCAGGTTCTTCTACTACTTCTTCTTTTGCTCTTTTCTTCCCTCTCCTCCTCCTCGTGCTCCTTCTTCTTCTTCTTCTTGTTCCTGTTTTACTTGTTTTTGTTGTTGTTGTTCTTCTTTTCCACCAATATGAGTGTTGTCATTGAAACTGCCAGTCAACTCGGACGTCTTGACCACCGCTTTTTCAACGTAAGCATTTAACTCATGATCGAAGTTTTCGAAATTTTCGTACATCTTGATCAATCCTTTCAAGAATCTTGTGTTTTCTCCATCCTTTCCTTCGTGGATGTCTTGCACTTTGCATCTTATCCCTACACACGGGCGATCATATTTGTATGTCACTGTGGTCTTTTTTCCATCAGTCTGCTCTACATATCTGTGGCATGTGGCAGTGAAGTTTGTTTTAATCTTTATTACCTGGGTGAAGTTATTTCTGATGATAACCATCATTCTGTTTAATGCTGCTTGTCTTCCATAATTCTCACTTAGTTTATCTTGTATCAAGAAATGAGGGTGAAGGTGATCGTACCTGCTCCAGTATCTTCTTGCTTTATCTTTGCTACCACTTTCCAGGCAAAAATTCGCACCATTAGGGGAAACTTCACGTTCGAAACAACACTTTTTTTCGTTTCTTTCGTGAGAATATTTTCCGATCTTAGGCCAAAGATTATCTTCAATGCCGGTAGCCTTTAACATACACATACGAATAACCGACGATGCCGTTCGAGCGAAATATTGGGGATGAGATGATCCAAACGCCTTTGGGTCGTTAGGGTTGTCACTTGCGATTCCATCAATCCGCGAATGTTGGGAGTATATAACGCGGAGTCGACCTTGCTTCTTAAGTTCCTTGAGTGATTGAGAGACAACATTGAAAGAGGGATCAGTTTGTAAGAAAATTGTTTCCGGATATGATTTAAGCCATCTTGATACCCCTGAAAGTTGCCGCGCAACTCCTCTCATCGTAAGTCATTAATTAATTCAGGACACTAACTGCCTAACTGTTGACAATGCTTTCCATACACTTGACAAACGATAAAATAACGACGTATACAGCAGATGTTTTTCCTTTTCGTGGTTGGGAACCCCGACTGAAATACCTGAAATACTTACAGTAAGATCGGCTGCGAAATAAGGTATATAAAATAAGAAAAAATGAAAGATGAAGCTATGCCTCTATCAAGTCCATCCAGTGCAAAGGAGAGAGCTTGAGGGAACTACAGCTCACACATTCCAAAATACATAGACAAAAATAAGTAAAAATAGTTTATATATGCAAAAATAAAAGATAAACACAAAATGTTTATAAGTATTTCAATTGTTCTCGAGAGTCGATGAATATTCATCAATCAATCAATCAATCAATCAGTTTATTCAATCTACCTTTCTGGAAATATAGTAACAAGTATTCAAAATTCTATTAACAATAATTGTACAAATATGTAATAAAAGAAATAGTGATTGCAGATTTTATAATTGAATGTATATATATCCAGAAGGAAGACACCTAAAGAAGAAACCATAGGCTTATATTCTTGAGGTGTCTTATGTAAGCTTGGGTAATTTAGATATAATTATTTGATGAAGCATGAAGGTGTATATTGTCATATATAAAAATGAATATATAGAAATAAATACATATTAGTACATACATATGCACATGAAGTTAAAATTAGAAAGTATTAAGAGCGACTGTCTGTAAAAATCAAACAAAATCAGAAATATGCGGAAAGGCTCAAATTTTCGAATTCGCTCTACTTTTGGATTTTAGTAGTGTATGATGAAGTACGTAACGCTGTGTGGTTACTTTCGAAAAATACTCTTTTGTTTTCGAGAAAAAGGGAAAAATCGTTTTGGAGCTCCACGGACGATTTTCGCTGCCAAAAGATGGCTGAAAATTGCTTACTTTCGCTTGGTCCGTGTATCAAAACTATTAATCCAAATAGCCTTTGAATACTTTCTGCCAAAAGTACAACTCTTATTTGCTCATTAAGAGTAGATTTATAAAAATCGAACAACTCTGGAATATTTAACACGAGGAAAAGCAAAGGGCACCGAGTTACAATGCTCGTTAGTGCATCTCGAAAACTGCGAGTTTCCCCATGTGCCATCCTTCCAAATCTTATGAGATTACAGTCAACAGCTATTAGGAAACTGCTCCTTCGAAATATGTATATTTTATTTTGGGGAAATAATTGTGCGCTTTTTGCGAGAGCTTTTATTTTGACTCATTAAATATGCAGAAATCATTGTTTGGCGATTGCGTGACTAAAGACTTCTCGAAATAAATTCCCTTGAAACATCAATACTTTTCAAATCTAGTCTATACAAATAAAATAAAACATTAATATACTAACTTTCAACACGAAAAGGTTTTTTCCGTTGCTCCATTCATTTGAGTTATCAAGAAATTAGAATTGGCAACCATTGGCTTGTTTACAACCGATTTCCGAAAATATCACCTATCAGCATCAGTCGACTGTTCGTGTTTCTTCACAAATAACTATTCAGATTTCAATAAGAAATATACGGAACAGTATACTAAATTCGATTCCTACAGATTCCAGCAGGATATTTTAACTTCACTTGCAAGTTGTTTAGTGTCTCTAATTTGCATATTGTCGGAAAAGTCACAGTTGGCGCGAGAAAAGAGCGTACCGTAGTTTCTTCCGGTTCCGTCCATACCTTAGTGTGTTGGAATTATATGTATTATCCTTGGCAAGAGAACGTCGAGATATATATTATTATGCCATTTTAACATGCAGAAAAGCCTTTTGTGAGCAATTTTAAAAGTGGTTCTCTCAATAGATTATGGTGGAGGGGCTTCTGTGGAAACTTCCATGCCATACCCTAGCTGCTCCGTTTTGATATTATTTATTAAAAAATTTCGTTTCCCGTGAATAGTTTCTGCACTAGATTTTTCTTTAAGGAGCCAGCTTGTTGAAAGACAAATTTCTCCTTCATTTTATAATAAAAAATAATGGTGGTCGGTGCACTATGGTCCCACGACACAATCTGCACGCTGGAATGCTGTTACAGACCAATTTATCAAAGCGCTACTGACTAGTAGTTGTTGGAAGAAATGGCGTTACAACCTTGCTCTTTTCTTTCACTTGTGGGTACTGATTGTTCATTTGACCGCAGAGATAGAAACAAATCTTTTACCATAATTCCATTAGCTGCATGTAAGAAAGAAATAACTAATCATAAGTTCACTTGGGCTTTCTCTGGCATCGAAAGCGAAGAGGAATTAAGAGCGACTGTCTGTAAAAATCAAACAAAATCAGAAATATGTGGAAAGGCTCAAATTTTCGAATTCGCTCTACTTTTGGATTTTAGTAGTGCATGATGAAGGAAGAAACGCTGTGTGGTTAGTTTTGAAAAATACTTTTTTGTTTTCGAGAAATAGGGAAAAATCGGTTTGAGCTCCAGAGACGATTTTCGCTGCCAAAAGATGGCTGAAAATTGCTTACTTTCGCTTGGTCCGTGTATCAAAACTATTAATCCAAATAGCCTTTGAATACTTTCTGGCAAAAGTATAACTCTTATTTGCTCAATTAAGAGTAGTTTCATAAAAATCGAACAACTCAGAATTATTTTACACAATAAAAAGGTTAGGGCACTGAGTTACAATGCTGGTCAGTGCATCTCGAAAACTGCGAGTTTCCCTATGTGCCATCCTTCCAAATCTTATGAAATTATAGTCAACAACTATTGGGAAACTACTCTTTTGAAAAATGTATCTTTTATTTTGGGGAAATAATTGTGCGCTTTTTGCGAGAGCTTTTATTTTGACTCATTAAATATGCAGAAATCATTGTTTGGCGATTGCGTGACTAAAGACTTCTCGAAATAAATTCCCTTGAAACATCATTGTTTTTCAAATCTAGTCTATACAAATAAAAGAAAACATTAACATACTAACCTTCAACACGAAAAGGTCTTTTCCGTTGCTCCATTCATCGGAGTTATCAAGAAATTAGAATTGGCAACCGTGGCGTTGGCTTGTTTTATGCCACCGATTTCCGAAAATACCATCTATCAGTAACTTGTCAGATTTCAATAAGAAATATACAGAACAGTATAAGGCCAGGGATCCACCTTTGGCTATTTCTTCCAAGAACTACTAGTCAGTACCGCGTTGATAAATTGGTCTGTAATATTTAACAGATCGGTCGGCAATTGTTTGCGAGTAACTGTCGTCATAAACTTATACCGAGACAGCATTTCAGCGTGCAGATCGTGTTGTGGGACCATAGTGCACCGACCACTGTTCTTTAACGAAGGAGAAAGAAAGAAAACAGGAATTTCTCTTGCAACAAGCTGGCTTCTTAAAGAGAAATCTAGTGCAGGAACTAATCACAGGAAACAAAATTATTTAATGAAATATATCAAAACGGAGCAGTATGGCATAGTAGTTCGCACAGGTGCCCCTAGCCGACTCCACCATAATCTATTGAGAGAACCACTTTTAAAATTGCTCACAAAGGGCTTTTAATGTTAAAATGGCATAATAATGTATATCTCGACTCTTTTTCTTGCCAAGGAAAATACATAAAATTCCAAGACCACTAGGGTATGGACAGAACCGGAAGAAACTACGGTACGCTCTTTTCTCGCGCCAACTGTAACAACTAAACAACTTGCCAGTGAAGCTAGAATAACCTACTGGACTCTGTAGGAATCGAATTTAGTATACTATTCTGTATATTTCTTATTGAAATCTGACTAGTTGTTTGTAAAGAAACACGAACTGTGCATGTCGACTGGTACTGATAGACGGTATTTTCGGAAATCGGTGGCATAAAACAAGCCAACGCCACGGTTGCCAATTCTAATTTCTTGATAACTCCGATGAATGGAGCAACGGAAAAGACCTTTTCGTGTTGAAGGTTAGTATGTTAATGTTTTCTTTTATTTGTATAGACTAGATTTGAAAAACAATGATGTTTCAAGGGAATTTATTTCGAGAAGTCTTTAGTCACGCAATCGCCAAACAATGATTTCTGCATATTTAATGAGTCAAAATAAAAGCTCTCGCAAACAGCGCACAATTATTTCCCCAAAATAAAAGATACATTTTTCAAAAGAGTAGTTTCCCAATAGTTGTTGACTATAATTTCATAAGATTTGGAAGGATGGCACATAGGGAAACTCGCAGTTTTCGAGATGCACTGACCAGCATTGTAACTCAGTGCCCTAACCTTTTTATTGTGTAAAATAATTCTGAGTCGTTCGATTTTTATGAAACTACTCTTAATTGAGCAAATAAGAGTTGTAATTTTGGCAGAAAGTATTCAAAGGCTATTTGGATTAATAGTTTTGATACACGGACCAAGCGAAAGTAAGCAATTTTCAGCCATCTTTTGGCAGCGAAAATCGTCTCTGGAGCTCAAACCGATTTTTCCCTATTTCTCGAAAACGAAAAAGTATTTTTCAAAACTAACCACACAGCGTTTCTTCCTTCATCATGCACTACTAAAATCCAAAAGTAGAGCGAATTCGAAAATTTGAGCCTTTCCGCCGTATGTTTGATTTTTACAGACAGTCGCTCTTAATTCTTGCTCGAGCCGGTATCTTTTACGCGCAGCAACAAGATAAAAAAGCTCTAAACATTTGCCCATATCACCGTTCAGAACTTGGTGTTGGATGGCGCAGGGGGAAGAACATTTGCAGAGTACCAGAAGAACTGGCAAAGCATAAGACCACCAGCAAAGGAGAAAGAGGAATAGGAAAAGAAGTGTCCAAGATTATTTTTCAAAAAACAGGTGTACTCGTTCCTGTTGGCTCAGGTAACTGCTTTTGCTGAAATTAATATTCAAGTTCACATTTGTAAGGAATGATCACAGTAGGCACGAACTGAAACTGTCTACAAGCCAAGACACATAGCCTGGATGTCTGGGGCCGGAAAGGGGGAGGAGGGCGGGATATAACAAAATGACATTTTGCAATTTTGTGACTGATTAGTTTGACACTCCGCTTTTTTATCATTTTTTATATGACTCTAGGTATTTGCAGAGACTGTAGATCGATTTTTGATTCGCAAGATGTTACTGCCTTGTCGCACGACATGGAACATATTACTTTGGTGAGTAACTGAAATGACGTGTATATATACTGCAGTAAATGCTATAACACTAAGCTGAAATTCAGTACTTGTGATACATAAACAAGTGAGATCCTTCTCTTGCAGATTTATGGAAAAAAAAGTTACAAGAAGGGCCCTAAGTATAAGAGGGGTGCTCTGGCTAGGGAACCCAACAGGGGCGTAGCCAGGATTTTTCCAAAGGGGGACCCAATTTTGTTTGGGCCCTCCAAACGCCGAACCAAAACCGACAACAAAATAAAGGAAGAAAGAAAGAAAGAAAGAACCGGAATTACGTTTCACCTTTTAATTTGCAAAACTTAGAAAAATTCTCTTCTTCTTAAAAAGCCGCCATTTTGTTATCACGATGTGGCCCCTCCTGCTCACGCCCCTGTTTACTAATGTTTTATCAGGAAGCCATTTTATACAATATGGTTTTCAAATGGGTCCTAAATTAACATAAATATGTAATATAAATATAACTTAACATATAAATACATAAATACACTTATTTCAATAAAGTTAGTCACCAAAAACCTAGAAAGCTGAGATCACTGAGCATCATGGGAAACTTTTCATATCAAAAAAAGCATATATATACAAAGCTTTTTTAATGCAAACTGCAGCTCGATGATGCTCAGAAGAGGTGAGACTGTAACCTGTAAAAGATTCGCAAGTCCATGAACAGTTATCAAGCGGTTGAACGTGTAAAATGAATCTATCCATAATCCTTGTCGGCCTCAGCTTTATAGCTTTTCAGGTGACTAACTTTATTGAAATAAGTATATACATTTGCTGATTCAGTCCAGTCATATAGCGGAAAAAAGAGACTTGAAAAAGTGTCAATGGTAGTACTGCCCAAGCGTAGTCATTTCTCAGCTTTGCGCAAACATGAAATTGACGCAATTATTAGTTGGGTATAATAGAATGGAAAAAAGGTATTTTGCAACGTATGTTTTCTTTTCTTAATATCTGACGGATTCAATGTACTTTGAATTGTAGGACGACGACAATGACGATCTTAATGTCGCTCATATGCATACTCCAAAACCAAGAATATCGTGCGTAGCAGAAACACCAGGAAGCATTTACCAACCAATAGATAGCTCTGACGAAAGTGATGAATTACAGGAACCTTCAAGCAGGCAAAAGCTGAACTCTTTTCCTGAAAGCAAGGATGTCAGTCCTGTCCGCTATCAGTTGAAAACTGCTTGGGGTGTTGTTGGAGACAGAACAAAGCGATACTACACCAGAAAAGCAAGGGAAGTTGTTTCTGCAGCCCTTGACGAAATTGCGCCTAATGATGCTGGAAAACTCTGGAGTGCCATTGCAATCTCCGCATCTCTAAAGCCAGACTCTTCATCTGAGAATGAAGAGAATCTT
Source organism: Actinia equina (assembly GCA_011057435.1). Classification (NCBI taxonomy): domain Eukaryota; kingdom Metazoa; phylum Cnidaria; class Anthozoa; order Actiniaria; family Actiniidae; genus Actinia; species Actinia equina. The sequence goes on along the minus strand of WHPX01000763.1, from coordinate 121,212 downwards.
GATATCACACTAATTGAATCTCTAACCGAATGTTATAACAATGCGAACCATTGGAGTACGAGAAGACAACTACTCTCTATTATGGCTGACAAAGTTAGTTTCAAAATGTTACAAAGGTGGATCCCTGGACTTACAAGATATAGATTTAATATTGCTCGCCACCATCAACTTCTGCATGGTAGGGGTTCACCTGTCTCAACCCCCTGTTACCGAAGAATGCATGTTTCTACCAAGCAATTGGACCATTTCTTGGATTTCATCACCAGTGCCCATATCATACAAGATTTGCCATTTGGTAGAAGAACTTTAAAGTTATCAAATAAAGAAGAAATAACTGTGCCGAATGTGGTGAGAAATGTCATACCAGAACGAATTATCCAGCAATATGAAGAGTTTTGCAAGGAAACAGGCTTTTCACCTATGGGAAGAAGTACCCTTCTCCGAATATTGAATACATGCTCTGCATCTGTTAGAAAATCCCTACAAGGATTGGATTATTTTAGTGCTGATGGAGCAAAGTCTTTTGACGACTTGGAGGAGGTCGTTCAGAAAATCGGAGATAGCGGCGGTGTAGGACTGTCATGGGCCAAGGAAAAGAAAGAGAAGCTGAAATTAGCGAAGCGGTATCTAAAGGGTGACTACAAGGTAACTTTTCACACCAACTGATATGGATATACAGTATAAAGTCGATAAAACTTTAAAAAGTACCACTACATTTGATGAATCGTCTCCGTTATACTTTTCTGCTAAGTTAATGACATAATTTTGTTAATTTAATAGGTTCATGTGTCAAATAATTCCACTGTAGCAGACTACTGTAGATTCTACGCACTCAGCCGTCCAGACGACAAAGATTACCTCACTGCCTGTGATCATGACCATGATGACCTCTGTGATCGCTGTCAGGGACTTTCGTCCGTCATTCGCGAAATCGAAGAGGGCTTAGAACAAGCAGCTTGCTCTAAAGATACAAAAGAGGAATTAAATTTTGTTATCACACATGCTAAACATAACATCAATGCATGGAAAGCCCATCTGATGCGTTCAGTGAATCAGGATGAATGCCGACTGGAAATCTTAAAGGCACTTGATACAACATATTCAGTATTACTCGTATTGGACTGGGCAATGAAATATCTGCCAAGAAAGTTTAGAGAGAGCCAAAGCGACTGGTTTGGGAAGCGGGGAATCCCATGGCATATCACAGTTGCGTTTAGAAGGTCAGATAATGGTGACATGGAAATGCTGACGTTTGTTCACATTTTTGAGGCTAGTAACCAGGATAACTGTGCTGTCCTTGCCATACTGAACGACGTGTTTTGTCAACTGAAGTTTGTTATTCCAGAGTTACAAACGATTCATCTTAGACAAGACAACGCAAGTTGCTATCACTGCGCACTTACGATACTCGCAGCTTATCAGGCAGCAAAGATGAATAATCTTATTCTTAAGAGTATGGATTTTTCGGACCCGCAAGGGGGAAAGGGCTCTTGCGATCGGAAAGCTGCTACAATCAAATCCCATATGGCAGTTCATCTAAATTCTGGTAATAACATCGAAACTGTAGCACAAATGAAAGAAGCCATTGATTCATTTGGAGGAGTTTCTGGAGTCGAATTGAGGCTCTGCGGTCCTACAGACTCTAAGAGGATTAATAAAGTCAAATGGCCAGGAATTAGTCTCATTAATAATATCCAGTTTAGCGAAGAAGGTTTAAAAGTTTGGAGAGCATACAATATTGGCCCTGGTAAATCCATACCATGGGAAAATCTTGATGCTCCTGGTCAAGAAGAGGTCCCAGAAATCGTGTTAAAGGAAAGTAAGACCGCAGAATCAAAATCAAGTTTTGTCTTAGTTAAGCCAAGAAAATCAGCCAAACCACCGCCTCTCTCTCAACAAGAAGACCATCCAGCGAATACTGATCGTGAAACCCAGGTAAAAGAACGTCCTCTTGATCAGCACCTGTTTGCTTGTCCAGAGGAGGGATGCATCAAGTCTTATCAGAGGCATTCCTCCCTCGAAAGGCATTTAGACTGTGGCAAACATAAACGCACTCTTGAGAACGAGACCCTTTTTGACCGGGCAATTTTGGGATATGCATCAAGACTTGAACGTGGTGATACAGCTGTACCCAAAATTTTGCACACTGAATTTTGTCACTCATCAGATGGTCCATGTCTACCAATGGGATGGGCTCTGAAGTCTTCCAGTGAACGTAAACGATTTTCAGCTAAACAAAAAGATTACTTGAAGGCCATATTTGAAATAGGGCGGCAATCTGGCCAAAAGGCTAACCCCTCCAATGTTTCACAAGCAATGAGGACAGCTAAAGACACTAATGGAGAACGCCTTTTTGCTAGTGATGAGTTTCTCACTACGAAACAGATAGCTAGCTTTTTTTCACGAATGGCAGCTAAGCGCAACGTTGACAATGACGAAGAGCCGATGAGTGATGACGAAGAACTAGATGAAATGCAATGCCAGTCCGACCTTCAAGAACTGAAGAACGAAATTTTATCCGAAATGTCGATACAGCATGCGCATCCTATTGTGTATGATGCACACAATTTATGTGATCTGGTCCAAAAATCGAAGCTCTCATCCTTTAACATTGTAAGAGTGTAAGAGTTAGGCGAAAGAAGCCATACGTGGAAATGTTGACAAATCTTGTTATGAGCTGTGAATGTCAGAACAAAACGTAGGAGCATAAAAGAAATGAAGTCTACCTTCGAGCTCTGCTAATGAAGGACTTAACTAACATTTTAAGAAAAAAACTTGTTATAATATCGCTAAACAACACCGGAACTACACACAACATAACGACACCCACATAATGGTGGGGTTTGTGTAAAAAATAATCTTTAAACTGAAGCTCTTTGATGACTACATTGCTACCCAAAATGAAACATTATTTTACAACAATTCACTTCAAAATAGCAAAAAATACATCATTATTTAGCGCTCGCCTCTCACTAATGCGACCCAGGCTCGATCCCTCGACTCGGAGCAGGGGCGTAGTTATAGGGGGGGCAAGTGGGCCAGTCCCTGGAAACAAAATGGCGACTTTTTAGACGGCGTTTTTCCTTTTTTGTTTTTTAAAATTAAAGCGTAAAACGTAATAACGTCTTTCTATATTCTTTTTTTTTTTTTTTTTTTTTTTTTTTGTGCTCCCTCTATTATTTGGGTCCCCCTTTGAAAAAAATCCTTTTATACTTAGGGCCCTTCTTGTAACTTTTTTTTTCATAAATCTGCAAGAGAAGGATCTCACTTGTTTATGTATCACAAGTACTGAATTTCAGCTTAGTGTTATAGCATTTACTACAGTATATACACGTCATTTCAGTTACTCACCAAAGTAATATGTTCCATGTCGTGCGACAAGGCAGTAACATCTTGCGAATCAAAAATCGATCTACAGTCTCTGCAAATACCTAGAGTCATATAAAAAATGATAAAAAAGCGGAGTGTCAAACTAATCAGTCACAAAATTGCAAAATGTCATTTTGTTATATCCCGCCCTCCTCCCCCTTTCCGGCCCCAGACATCCAGGCTATGTGTCTTGGCTTGTAGACAGTTTCAGTTCGTGCCTACTGTGATCATTCCTTACAAATGTGAACTTGAATATTAATTTCAGCAAAAGCAGTTACCTGAGCCAACAGGAACGAGTACACCTGTTTTTTGAAAAATAATCTTGGACACTTCTTTTCCTATTCCTCTTTCTCCTTTGCTGGTGGTCTTATGCTTTGCCAGTTCTTCTGGTACTCTGCAAATGTTCTTCCCCCTGCGCCATCCAACACCAAGTTTTGAACGGTGATATGGGCAAATGTTTAGAGCACTTTTATCTTGTTGCTGCGCGTAAAAGATACCGGCTCGATTTCTCTTCGTTATCAATACCAGAGAAAGTCTAGGTGAACTCGAACTTATGATTGGCTATTTCTTCCAAGAATTACTATTCAGTAGCGCTTTGATAAATTGGTCTGAAATATTTAACAGATCGGCAAGTGACTGTCATAGATATACCGAGAAAGCATTCCAGCGTGCAGATTGTGTCGTTGGACCATAGTGCACCGACCACCATTATTTTTTTATTATAAAACGAAGGAGAAGTTTGTCTTTCATCAAGCTGGCTCCTTAGAAGTTAGAATATCCTGCTGGAATCTGTAGGAATCGAATTTAGCATACTGTTCCGTATATTTCCTATTGAAATCTGAATAGTTATTTGTAAAGAAACGCGAACTGTCGACTGATACTGATAGATGGTATTTTCGGAAATCGGTTGTAAACAAGCCAATGGTTGCCAATTCTAATTTCTTGATAACTCAAATGAATGGAGCAACGGAAAAAACCTTTTCATGTTGAAGGTTAGTATATTAATATTTTATTTTATTTAAATAGCCTAGATTTGAAAAGTATTGATGTTTCAAGGGAATTTATTTCGAGAAGTCTTTAGTCACGCAATCGCCAAACAATGATTTCTGCATATTTAATGAGTCAAAATAAAAGCTCTCGCAAAAAGCGCACAATTATTTCCCCAAAATAAAATATACATATTTCGAAGGAGCAGTTTCCTAATAGCTGTTGACTGTAATCTCATAAGATTTGGAAGGATGGCACATGGGGAAACTCGCAGTTTTCGAGATGCACTAACGAGCATTGTAACTCGGTGCCCTTTGCTTTTCATCGTGTTAAATATTCCAGAGTTGTTCGATTTTTATAAATCTACTCTTAATGAGCAAATAAGAGTTGTACTTTTGGCAGAAAGTATTAGAAGGCTATTTGGATCAATAGTTTTGATACACGGACCAAGCGAAAGTAAGCAATTTTCAGCCATCTTTTGGCAGCGAAAATCGTCCGTGGAGCTCCAAAACGATTTTTCCCTTTTTCTCGAAAACAAAAGAGTATTTTTCGAAAGTAACCACACAGCGTTACGTACTTCATCATACACTACTAAAATCCAAAAGTAGAGCGAATTCGAAAATTTGAGCCTTTCCGCCGTATGTTTGATTTTTACAGACAGTCGCTCTTAATTTACAATGATCAGTAATTATAAAGAGTTCATTTACAATTTAATTTAAAGTGTATATGACACGAAAAAATTTTAATGTTAAGAATGTGTATTTTATTGGCATTAATAAGAATATCACGGTTAAATTTGTTCCAAAAACGCATTTCTCTAGAAATTCAAAAAATTTTAGCACGAGTTGTGACGTCATTTTGTTTACAAGTCTCCAGATTTAGTTGCAAATACATGAAATATGTTTGAATATAGAATCTTAATTTCAAGTAGTACACTTTTCAGTTTCCCAACATTGGAAGAGTACTACGTAAGCTATCAAATGAAGCTGACTAAAATATGTCTTTTGTTGTTAATTCATATGAATTACAATTTATATTTAGTACATTACTACTGAATCTAGAGTACGTGTCAACAAAATGACGTCACAAATTGGGATTAACTTTCGCAAATATCTCAAGAAATAAGCTTTTGAAACAAATTTTGTTACGATATATTTATTATTACTAACAAACTATACATTTTAAATGATGGAATGTTTTCGTGTCATATACACTTTAAATATATATATATATACAGATATTAAACTCAATTGATAGATTAAATTAATAAGCACGTAAAGATCAGTGTTTAGACATAACAGCTGATGAGATGCTTTTTTAGTGTAATTTTGAAAACAGATTTTGAACTTGCTGACCTAATGTGATTGGGTAGCATGTTCCACAGTTTTGGCCCTTGACTTATTACTGTGAATTGTTTGATATTGGTTCTACAGAAAGCAGGTCTATAATTATTTGACTGTCTAGTTGGATAATTGTGGATTTGGGAGTTTTTTTACAAATTTGTTTTGAAAGGAGTTAGGCAAAATTTTATTTTCTATTGAATACATGAATAGCCTTAACTGAAGAGAGTGAATATCTTTCAGTTTTAATAAGTTATATTGAAAAAATAAGGGAGAAGTGTGAGCATCATATCTAGAGTTAGTAATAATCCTGATTACGCGTTTTTGAAGTATTTTTAAACGATTTAAATTACTTTCATAGGTAGAGCACCATATGATATTGCCATAATAAAGATAAGGGTAAACCAAAGTATAATAAAGCATAAGAAGAGATTTTTGTGAAATAAAGAACTGAGATTTATATATAATTCCTATAGATTTAGATATTTTCCCAGCAACAGTACAAATGTAATCTTTCCAGCTTAAGTGTTCGTCAATTATGACACCTAAGAATTTGGTGTTTTGTTTACGTTCAATTAATGCATTATTAATTTTCAGATTATTGCTATTCAATGTCCTCTGTCTTGGCTTAAATAGTATATAGTTAGTTTTCTTGATATTTATAGTAAGTTTGTTCACGGTTAGCCATGTCGAAACTTTGTCAAGCTCAGAGTTCAAGATATAATTTAAATTATTCACATTTTTATCAGAACTAGACGCATATCTGCGTGAACTCGGGCTTCAAAGCAGAAAATCGAAAGAGTTCTTCGTGAACACTGTCATCCTTTTAGATGATGCAAAGTCTGTTAGACTTTCGGAAAGGTATTTGTCCTTGTAAGTCAAATATTTTGAACCCACATTACCATTACCATTACAATAGATAGCAACTGCAGTACTTCCTATTGTTAACACAAAATTGGTGTAGTTCTCAGCTATTAGTGATTCAAAGGCTCTTTGCAAAGAAGTACAGTACTGATATCCTTCTATGGCAGCCTCTTGATGTATAGTACCAGTGTAGCTTTCACTGTATTGCAGTTCATAGTCAGTGTCAAACACATTTAGCATTGGTGGTAGTTCTGAGTGCATTAAAAAGGACTGTCTGGCTAATTGAGATAAACTTGAATACAACTAATTTCCAATATCCATAATTAACATGAGGTCATTGGTAGAATTAACTCCTTGCTTGTTGTTGTAAATCAAAGACCACAAACTCATTGCAACACACTGTTGTCCAGAATTTTGTCCAAATACTAGTTCATTACCTTGGCTATAAGGTACTGTTATTGTTTTGCTAGAGTCAATGTACATTGGAGCAGGACCAGGGTTCTTCTCTATGTCTGTACTCAGTTTAAATTTACAATAATTTGGCATATAGATCTTAGTCTTGTAGAGACACATCAAACTATTACAAGTAAACAATGATAAATACCGACTAGCTCTATGATATTTCGACTTCATTATTCCTTTATAAACCCTGCTAGAGCAATTAAACAAAAGCTTCTTTTTATGTTGTGTAACTTTATTCAAGCTTATTCTTTTAGTATTCAGCTTACATTCATTTTTTGTACGTTTCCTAACCTTCACATAACAATAATGAAGCTTGGAGGACTTCGGTATACTTGGACGAATACGTTTGAAGATAAACTCTTTCAGCTTTCTGCTTTTGTTTCTCAGACTTTTCAGAGTTCGTACTGGTATTCTGCTGGGTTCACGATCATGTCTACGTAGGTTTACATGAGACAACTGATTTGGTATAGCATGATTTTATAGTCAGCGACGAAACCTTGAAAAAATCCGCCATTGCTCGTGTGGGTATTCTCAGCAGATTGAGACATTTTGTTCCAAAAAATACTCTAATCAAAATGTATAAATCCCTCTTACAGCCGCTCTTGATATATGGAATATGTACCTGGGGTCAAGCTTGCAAAAAGCTTACTGATAAATTGCTCATTCTGCAGAAGCGCGCTCCAAGGTCAATATTTTTCGTGAAATCAATTCAAAGTGCAATACCGATATTCATTGAACATGAAATTTTACCAATCAAATCTCTTTATTTTCATTCAGTAGCACAGCTAATGTACGATGTTAAATATGATTATATTCCCAGTAATATTAGCAAACTCTTTACTTACATAAAAGATATTCACTCCTATGAAACAAGATCTTCTGCCAGTGATAATTTCTACACTAGATATTCACGTTTAAACACTCAAAAAGATTCCTTCTCGCGAGTGGGTGCACGTCTATGGAATCAAATACCACCTTTCGTTAGGAGTTTATCCAAAAAAAACTTCCAAAAGGAAATCAAAACCGTTTTATTAAACGATCTTAATATTAATCGCTATGATACTGAGATCTTCAAACTTTTTAAGTAAGTCTATCTGTAATGAGCTATTTTTCATTTTCTACTCAGTGAACTACTTTTCATTTCCTATTCAGCTCTTTGTACTCTGATATTAACATTTATTTATTATTAACATATAAAGACATCTTTGTAAATCTACGTGTATATTCTGTGAATTTAACCTGCCTAGACTAGCTTTAGCTATATGCAGGTTATATAGTTTTTCTTTTTTGTATTCTTTTATTCATCAATAAAGTTAAAGTGTCCATGTGCTTATGTGGTGCATACTACGCATGCGCATAGAACTTGCGCATGCGCTTTGAACGCAACTGCGATTTGTGACTGAACGCAAAAAAGACAAAAAAAAAAAAAAAAAAAAAACGAAGCCCAATTTATACCTCGGGCATTTCTTTGAAAGCCCGAGTAATAAGATACATTAGTATCATCGGCAAATAATATAAATTTCAGTAGATCTGAAGAGTTCGCTATGTCGTTGACATAAATAATAAATAATAAAGGTCCTAGAATACTTCCTTGAGGAATACCGCAATTAATCGTCATCTGGGTCATATTGGTTTCATCAGGTGGAGAGTTCCGAAGTAAAGATGCGAAAATAAAAGATAAACTATATGGAAATGATCATAAATATGCTGAACGAAATAATAATGTTTTCAGTGATGTTTAGAATTGTTCAAGAGAGTCAAACTTCCTAATTTCATCAGGTAAAGAGTTCTACGGTACTGGCACTGGGCCAGCGACAGAATGTTAGGTATTCACGTGAGGAACAGACAACGGGTTGCGTGAGGATGATACTGAGGAGAGTACCTCTTCTAAGGTCTAATTCTGAGGTTTGATTTGTGTTACGCTATCGGATATTCTATTGGTTGTCATCACCTATCCTACCTATCTTTCTAACCAGGGTCACTTGCAAAGAGCTGTTGTTTGAATTTCAAATTTCTTTTACTTTAGCTTTTGTACAGCAGCTTATCACCCTTCCCCCCTGCGGTGAAAAACAGGGAGATAGCGTCTATGTCATATTTCTTAATCGTGTTCCGAGGTTCCGTGGGGTCCTCAAGATTTTGAGCAACAATCTAATTAGTTGTTACACTTCTTCTTAGAAATTTAAGAATAACTTTTAGATGTTCTCGAAGCAAGCTTGATGTTCGTGCTCTAATAATATAACTCAATAAAAATTAGAGAATCTACATTTAAGTTCACGAGGAGATTCAATCTTTGGAATTTGTTGTAAACGCAGTCTTTTATTTCTACTAAAAAGAAAACAAACTTGGATCGCTTGGTTAAATATCGTGTCTGCTTCTTAGAAATTAAAAGCAATCAAAGAAAATAGCGCGCGCGTTTTGACGTCAGCTTATTCGTCTGTCCTCATATTGATGTTAAAAAAATAACCAATCAACAAGGGAGAAATCTAAAATCTTTATAGAACTGCTTTTAGTTTTGGACCCGGAAATGTGGATTCTTCCATACGACTAACGTCGCACTTAAACTCTGTATAAATCGTTATATCTTGGTCAGTGCACAAACGTTTTTTTTTTTCCAACTTTACAAAGGAAGCTGACGCGATCAACTGCATTGAGGCAGAGGATAGATTATGTTATTTTCCAAGAATACAATTTCCGTCCACGCTGTTTTGAACCCAACAATAATTTAGAAATTGAGTTTTTTGTTTTGGTTCTTCCCGGCTAGCCGTATTAGAGTGGACGGAGAACATTTCGTATCCGAAATATTTCGTTACGATGACGACATGATTGTCATGGGAACATGGCGGGAAGGCTTAAATTTCAGCTTCGATGCACATGCTCAGATGTGGAATGAAACGTTTTTGCCGCTTCTGATCGGACTAGTGTGGACGCGAAATATTTTATCGGTTTTCATGTGTGGACGGAAAACTTTTTTTTCGGTTTCGGTGTGAAAGTTGACTCAAATTTATCCGGCATAGTGTGGACGGGGCCGGAGATGCAAAATTAAGATCAGTTAAGTTTTGGTTAAACATAACAAAACTCGAGAACCGCCAAAAGCTGTCAGCAATTGTATATAAAGAGTCATTAGCAACAAACAACAATAACTGGTCTATTAAAGTAAAATCTCTATTAGACCGAAGCCACTTAGGGAATATCTGGCTTGAAATAAACCGCAATCATCGTTCAAGTTAGAATCCATTCAAAACAATTAAAACTAGATTAACGGATATAGACATTCAAGTCTGGCGAGGGGAACTCTTCAACGGTAAGAAAACTAGAAGAGGCCCCTCAGGCCAAAAAAATAAATTAAGGACATATCGTCTGGTAAAAACAGAAAACAGAGAATTTTGAACACAGAAAATCATAAACCAAATTGAGAATTAGTAATCACGACCTTGAAATCAAAAAGGGAAGACATTCAAAAAAAAATAATAAATAAATAAAAAAACAGAAGAAAGGATGTGCTTCCATTGCCCAGATAGTGTAGAAGATGAGAGGCACTTACTTATTCACTGTGCACTATATTCAAATCCAAGGGAAGAACTCTTCAAGGACATAAAAAACATAAACAATGATTCTCTTTTGTCAAATGAGAATCACTTGTTTCTGCTAATTATGAGTCCGCTCAAAATGATAGCAGTAGCAGTAGCAAAATATGTCCATAACTGCTTTATAAAAAGATCACATACAATACAGAATTAATATAGAATGCGGTCTTCTTACCCAAACTAGGCACTAAATTAACAGATCAAAAACAGTTTTCCGTGTTTGATACTCTGATCAAAACACGCGGGATGTTGAGAGAACACGAGAGAAGCGTAGGAAACCATGACGCGTAGCGGAGTGATTTCCAGCTTCTCGAGTGTTCTCCCAACATCCCAAGTGTTTTGATCAAAGTACCAAACACGGAAAACTGTTTTTTGATCTGTTTTATAAAATAACAAACAGACAAAAAAAAAAAAAAAAAAAAGGGATCATTTAATATACAACACTGCAGTCGTTCTGGATTACAGTATTTTAAAAGCATCACCCTTTTACTCGTGACTCACGTAAAGGTTCTTACAAATTTGTTTTCAAAAAATGTCCAGCGTTCAATACTAAAAGTTGCCACAAAATAACTCAAATCCCTTACGTTACGTCATAGTCATTAACATATTGGAAATATAAACCTTCGTATCTTAAAGACCCGACATTCAAATGACGAATTATTTTCACAATCAACTATTCTCTATTTAAAGAATCAATTGTGAAAATATTGTGTAAAGGCTCATAAGCTTTTTAAACAGGCGAATTCATTATAACATAATAGAAATTACTATTGATGGTTTGCAATCATTCTCAAGAGAATGATAACGACAGACACGGCGGCCATGTTGGATGATATAACAAAACAATTCATCGACAATTCTTTTGTTAAGTTCCTCCAACATGGCGGCCGTGAAAACCATCAATAAATCAACAATTATAGTCTTCATACATTTATTCGGGTAAAATGTCTATGTATAAACTAATACTTGATACCGAATAAGAAAAGTCTGTCTGTTTGTCTGTCTGTCTGAAAAAAGTAAAACCCTCATTGATGTGATCTTAACGAATAGCCCAGATAGGGTAGTCCGAAGTGGAGTGGTTCACATTGGTATCAGTGACCATAGTCTGGTTTATACAATACGGAAAATAGCAATTCTGACAAACAACAATCACTGTAAGATCTCATTTAGATCGGCTAAAAACTTTGACTCCGACAAGTTTCTTATGGATTTAGCAACACTCCCTTGGGATTGTTTGGATAATAAGGAAAGCCCGGATGACATGTGGGACAGATGGAAAGAGTTATTTCCCTCTGTTCTTGACTCGCACGCTCCGATCAAAACAAAACGAATAAGAAACAAGAAGTCTCCCTGGATGACAACTGATTTGAGGAAAGCTATGTACGATAGAGATAAAATGAAACAAAAAGCTACTCAAACAAATTCGAGGGACGACTGGAGTGATTATAAGTCCATTAGAAATCGCGTCAACAACGAGATAAAAAGAGCCAAGAAGTCATATTATGAAAATCATTTTGCACAAAATTCAAAAAACTCAAAGAAGGTCTGGAAAGCTATTAATGAAGTCCTCTCACGAAGGACTAAATCTGGCTCTTATGTAACATCTATCAAAACAGGTGATTCATCGATGAGTGACTCGAAGGAAATAGCTGAGGTATTTGTAATTTTTCTGAAATTGGGACTAAATTAGCTTGTTTAATTCCCGATGGACCGACTGCTTATAATGATTATTTAATTAGAATTGGCTCAACATTCACCTTACGACACACATCAGTTGATGAACTTACGAAAATCATTAATTCCATTGACATTAAAAAAGCGACAGGTCTTGACGGTATACCATCTCATTTTATCAAGATTGCTTCACCAGTAATAAGTCAATCACTAGTGAAGCTATTCAATCAATCAGTTGATAAAGGGATTTTTCCTAACGGCTTGAAACTTGCGAAAGTTACGCCAATTCATAAAGCTAATGACAAAGATGATTTGAATAATTACCGTCCCATTTCGGTCTTACCTACTATTGCTAAGATTTTCGAGAGAATAGTTTTTAACCAGTTATATGAGTATCTAAATTCAAATAATTTACTTTCCCAAAAGCAGTCGGGATTTAGACCGCTTCATTCGACTACTACTGCACTCCTAGAAGCCACAACTGAGTGGCTTACCAATATGGATGAAGGTAAATTGAACTGTGTCACTTTCCTAGATTTTAAAAAAGCTTTTGACACAGTAAATCACTCTATACTTCTCCAAAAATTATACTATTATGGGATTGCAGAAGAGTCGATAAAGTGGTTCAAATCTTACCTCACAGATCGTAGTCAGAGATGCTACATAAACCATACCTTATCTAGCTCTAGAACACTCGATTGTGGCATCCCTCAAGGCTCAATCCTTGAGCCATTATTATTCATTATTTACATAAACGATCTGCCAAATAGTGTCAAATTTTCAAATGCTAGAATGTATGCTGATGACACAAGTCTCACCACTTGTGGCACATCACAAAAGACTCTATTTGACGAGGTGAACGCTGATATTTCCAATATTCATAACTGGTTGAAAGCTAACAAACTTAGCTTAAATTCAGCTAAAACAGAGCACATGTTTATTGCTTCTGACGATAAATTAAAGAAAATTACCTCCGAACCACACATATATTTAAATAGCAAACCAATTACTAGAGTCTCTACAGCAAAAACTCTGGGTGTTGTGATTGACGAACGGGTGTCTTGGGCTGCTCATATTGATTACATTTGTAAAAAAATATCTTCTGGATTGAGTGGCATAAGACGAGTCCGCGATTACATCCCCTTGGAGACAGCTATTACTATATATGAGGCTCTCGTTTTACCTTGGTTTGATTATTGTGACGTGGTATGGGATAATTTACCAGTAACGTCTGCTGAAAGATTGCAAAAAATGCAAAATAGAGCTGCAAGAATAATAACAAAAAGCAGCTACGATGTCAGATCTAGTGATATTTTAACTTCTTTAGGCTGGAAAAGCTTACAAAGAAGAAGAAAGGAGCATAAAGCTGGAAAAGCTTACAAAGAAGAAGAAAGGAGCATAAAGCAATAATGATGTTTAAGACTTTAAACGCACTTGCACCAAAATCTGTAAGGGAACTCTTTCATTTTCAAGAAAATACCTACGATCTTCGTGGTAGAGAGAAGTGCTTAAAGTTACCGAAACCCAGCACTGAGTTTTTAAAAAGAGCTCTCTCTCATGACGGTGCAAAAGTGTGGAACTCGTTACCCCAAAGTTTCAGACTGTCCAATAATTTAAAATCTTTTAAGAGGAATCTTTCGTCTGTTGGTCCTTAACACTTTAATTACTATAATAATTTTTGGGGGGTAGATGAGAATTTTTTTCATAATCTGTCTATATATTCTTAACGTTATTATTAATTTTTGATATATATTACCTATCAACTCGGTTTTCATGAAAACCAATTTGTACATTGATGAAATTTCCCGAGATTAAATAAAAGACATCTCTCTCTCTCTGTCTCTCTGTCTCTCTGTCTGTGTCTGTCTGTCTGTCTGTCTGTCTGTCTGTCTGTCTGTCTGTCTGTCTGTCTGTTTGTCTCTCTGTCTGTCTGTCTGTCTGTCTCTCTGTCTGTCTGTCTGGACTGGACAACATACAGGACTGGACAACATATCTTGTCGGCTTTTAAAAGAAGCTGCTCCCATAATTGCTCCTATCATAGCTAATATCATAAATACGTCATTTGCTAAGGGAATTTTCCCTTCACTTTGGAAAAGAGCTAAAGTGATCCCTCTACATAAGGCCAAGGATCGTAATGATCCAAATAATTATAGGCCAATATCTATTCTCCCTATTTTATCTAAAATTTGTGAGAGGGCAGCTTATGACCAATTATATGCCTATTTTAATAAATTCAATCTCTTAACTAAGTATCAATCTGGCTTTCGACCCTTACATTCTACTGTTACTGCTTTATTAGAAGCTACAAATGATTGGTATACTAACATGGATAGTGGCTTAACTAACCTTGTAGTTTCCTTAGATTTAGCGAAAGCCTTTGATACTGTTTCACATGACATCCTAATTTCTAAACTTAAGCACTATGGGGTTGGTGGAGTAGCATTAGATTTCTTTCGTTCTTACTTAACTGATAGAAGTCAATGCTGTACCATTGAAACCTATACCTCAAATCCAGTAACTGTAACGAGCGGTGTTCCACAGGGCTCGATTTTAGGTCCGTTACTGTTTATAATTTATATTAATGACTTGCCTCATTGTCTCGAAATTAGTCAGCCTCGTCTTTATGCTGATGACACCCTAATTAGTTACGCATCAAAGTCAACTACTGAACTCTATGATAAAGTGAATTTAGATTTACTGTGTGTCAGTGACTGGCTATTGGCTAATAAGCTGAGTTTGAATGTAGTAAAATCTGAATATATGTTAATTGGATCAAATTTTCAGCTTTCAAATTTGGGAATTTCTTCGCATATCATGATTAAGGATCAAGAGGTAAAGAGGGTAACCTCTTCAAAACACCTTGGTGTGTATTTAGATCAAAACCTAACTTGGGATGTTCATATTGAAAACTTATGTAAGAAAACTGGCTCTTCCATTAATGGTTTAAAACAAGCCAGAGATTTTGTCCCTCTTGATACCTTAATACTTATGTATAAGGCTCTTATTCAACCGTTATTTGATTACTGTGATCTTGTTTGGAGTAATTTAAACAAAGCCCAAGCAGACCGACTTCAAAAGTTGCAGAACAGAGCTGCCCGAATCATAACCTTTCAGGGCTATGACATAAGGTCAGCAGACATCTTGCAACAATTGAATTGGGACCGCTTGGCTATAAGACGCGAAAAGCGCCTTTCTCTCTTGATGTATGATATTTTGCATGACAATACTCCATCTTATTTACAAGATCTTTTCTCAAAAAGTAAGGATTCAAATGCTTATAAATCTAAATTGAGAAATATCGAAGATAAATTAGAAATTCAAACCATTCCAAGGACTGAATTCCTTAAAAAAAGTTTCTCTTACAGAGGAGCTAAATTATGGAATTCTATTCCTTCACATATCCGAACTTCATCCTCTAGGTTAGTTTTTAATAAGAATTTGTCTAATTCGCAGTCGGATAGTACCTAGTCACTTTATATTTATCATTTATACGCATTTTAATAGCTATATATATAGTTCATATTATTTAATTCATTTTTAAATATATCACATATTATATGTAAATCTCTTTCTTATGAAGTACGACTTTCATGTAAAGAAGTGTATGAAACTATCGTCCTCAAATAAAGGTGCATTCATTCATTCATTCTGTCTGTCTGTCTGTGTGTGTGTCTGTGTGTCTGTCTGTCTGTCTGTCTGTCTGTCTGTCTGTCTGTCTGTCTGAATGTCTGTCTGTCTGTCTGTCTGTCTGTCTGTCTGTCTGTACAATATCCCGCCGAAAAGGGAAAATTTAATTAGGATAAGAAAAAACATTGGATCTTGGAATCTTATAAATAGAATAATTGGTTCTGTGTTAGCATGGACGATAAAAAGTAAACAAGAGATTTGATTGGGTCTCTTCGTTAGCAAATTATGCAATTGAAAACGTCTCCACAGACCGCCAAATAAAACACTAAATGCATTCTGATTGGGGCAATTCTGATGAACTTTCAGCTCAACATCACCTGCACTAAACTGGTTCAAAACTCCTCATGCATATATTTATACAAGACATATTTGAAATAGCCTCGAGAAAAAAATATGAATTTTTTTCGTTTTCGTTGGGGTAGCGATAAAAAGTTGAAACAGTGGAAAGCAGAAAGAGCTGAAAAAGCTGGGGGGAAAATGAAATAGCTGAAAAGTGCAATTCTATAAATTCTACGAATGTCTGTACTTGAATTACTTTCATCACTCTTATTATTATGAAAGAACTGAAAGAGGTTTGATTTTTTCCTTTATATACTATGCCGAGGAAAGCCAAAAACAACAACAACAACAACAACAACAACAACAACAACAACAATACATCTTGCTCCGAGAAGCGCTTGACAACGTTTTCATGAAACTATCGATGCATGGCCGCCACAATTATTATTTCGTTCCCGAGAAGGGATTAACATTTCTAAACAAAGATATAGCGGTTGATTCGGCTTTTTCATAAAATCATCTGCTCTTAATGCACATGTATACAAAACATATTTGAAATAGCCTCGAGAAAAAATTATGATTTTTTTTTTTTCATTTTCGTCTATCGTTGATCATTTTTGTCTATCGTTGATCATTTTTGTCTATCGTTGATCAGGTTTTTTATCTACAAGATTTAAATTACCTGGAATTAATTATTCTTTGTATGAGACTTTTATGGGATTGTCGTGCAGGCGAAAAGCATTATTTACTTTATTATCAATCTAAAAGGGTTTTTGTCCTCTATACCACAGCAAGGTGACATATGACAACACACCGGCTTCATTTCTGCCATTGACTTCAACGCTCTTAGCAACAGTCCACTTAAGCAAGAAAAATTCTCTCAAAATCCTAATATAACTCAAGGCATATCAATCCTTTACCATCAATGTATCGAGTTCTAAATGGCTGAAAATATTCGTATTTTAAGATTATGAATTTGTATGATAGTGAAGTGTTTATCGCCCAAGGTCTAATCTCCCTAGTTACCAGTGTCACGATATAAAAAAGCTACACTAAGGTAGTTCTACCTATAAATTGAAACACCTTGCCAAAAGTTTTTCTTGCGAAATCTATATGAATCCATTGCTTTTTTTACCAATTTATTTTTTTGTTGCATAAGATTACATAAGCTGGGCACTAAGACAACGAATACGAACCTGATTTTAAAACTAATACAGTAAATGATTAAATGATATAAAATGATTATATATTTTTAGATCCTATGAGCTTGAAATTAATGCGTGACCGACTGAAAATCAGACTGCGTGATGGTATCCCGCTGCGTGCGGCGTCGCTTTGCAGTTGATCATATTTGAAGTCTTTAACTGTTTACTGTCTATAAAAAATGCTAATTTTCATTTCCTAGCTACTATATACGGCGTCGCTTTGAAGTTGATCAGAATTGAAGTCTTTAACTGTTTACAGTCTATATAAAAACTGCTAATTTTTATCCCCTAGGTTCTATGATAATATTCCTTGTTGTTGTAAAAAGTGCCTTTAACCCTAACTCAATATTTTCAGTATTGATTCTACAAGAAGTAAATATTGAATGGTAAAATTTGTTTATGCGATTTGAGTGATGCATGCATCTTGAAGATATCGAGCTCTATTCTTTCAATATGTTAATAAGTGTGATGGTGTTTTTATCGTCCTTATCATTTTCTGCGGTGCCAGATTCTTCTTCTACTCCTTCTTCTCTTCTTTTCTTCCCTCTCCTCCTCCTCGTGCTCCTTCTTCTTCTTCTTCATCATCATCACCGTTCTCGTCTTCCTCATCATCTTCCCCGAACTCGTCTTCATCATCATCTTCACCGACCTAGTCTTCATCATCACCTTCTCCGTCTTCTCTTTGTTCCTGTTTTACTTGTCCTTGTGGTCGTTGTTGTTGTTCCTCTTTTACTTGTCCTTGTGGTCGTTGTTGTTGTTCCTCTTTTACTTGTCCTTGTGGTCGTTGTTGTTGTTCCTCTTTTACTTGTCCTTGTGGTCGTTGTTGTTGTTCCTCTTTTACTTGTCCTTGTGGTCGTTGTTGTTGTTCCTCTTTTACTTGTCCTTGTGGTCGTTGTTGTTGTTCCTCTTTTCCAACAATATGAAAGTGGTCATTGAAACTGGCAGTCAACTCGGACAACGGTGTCTTGTCGTCCTTCTCTTTTTTAGCTCTTTGAACGTAAGCATTGAACTTAGAATCGAAGTTATTGACTTCGAACTTTTGGCACATCTTCATCAATTCTTTCAAGAATCGTGTGGATTCGCCATCCTTTTTTTCGTTGTTTTCTGGATCGATCTTTAGCACATTGCACTTTACATGTACACACGGGCGATGAAATTCGTATGTCACTGTGGTCTTATTTCCATCAGTCTCCTTTACATCTCTGTGGCATGTTACAGTGAAGTTTGTTGTAATCTCTACTACTTGGGTGAAGTCATTTCTGATGATAAGCATCATGCTGTTTAATTCTGCTTGACTTCCATAATTCTCACTTAGTTTATCTTGTATCAAGAAATGAGGGTAAAGCTGATCGTACCTGCTCCAGTATCTTCTTGCTGTAGGTCGGTCTTCTGCCAGGGTATACGTAAGGCGCTCATCAGAGGGAACTTCCCAGAAATTACACTTTTTTTCGTTTCTCTCTTGAGAATTGTTCCTCAACTCAGGCCAAAGATCATCATTAATGCCGGTAGCCTTTAACATACACATACGAATAACCGACGATGTCGTTCGAGCAAAATGTTGGGGATGATTTCCAAACACTGTTGGGTCTTCAGAGTTGTTACTTGCGATTTCATCAATCCACGCATGTTGGGAGTATATAACGCGGAGTCGACCTTGCTTCTCAAGTTCAACGAGTGATTGAAGTACAACATTGAAAGACGGATCAGTTTGAACGAAAATTGTTTCTTCTGGATATGATGCAGCCATCTTGATAACCCTGAAAGTCGCCACGCAACTCATCTCATTGTAAGTTCAATAATTTATTCAGGACACTAACTGCCTAACTGTTGACAATGCTTTCCATACACTTGACAAACGATAAAATAACGACGTATACAGCAAATGTTTTTCCTTTTCGTGGTTGGGAACCCCGACTGAAACACTCGCACTCTTTTTTTTTCCAATATTACAGTAAGATCGGCTGCGAAATAAGGTATATAAAATAAGAAAAAATGAAAGATGAAGCTATGCCTCTATCAAGTCCATCCAGTGCAAAGGAGAGAGCTTGAGGGAATTACAGCTCACACATTCCAAAATACATAGACAACGATAAGTAAAAATAGTTTATATGCAAAAATAAAAGATAAACACAAAATGTTTATAAGTATTTCAATTGTTCTCGAGAGTCGATGAATATTGGTTTTATCAGTTGGAGAGTTCCAAAGTAAATATGCGAAAATAAAAGATAAACTATATGGAAATGATCATAAATATGCTGAACGAAATAATAATGTTTTCAGTGAAGTTTAGAATTGTTCAAGAGTGTCAATCTTCCTAATTTCATCAGGAAAAGAGTTCTACAGTGCTGGCACTGGGCCAGCGACAGAGTGTGAGGCATTCACGTGAGGAACAGACAACGGGTTGCGTTAGGATGATACTGAGGAGAGTACCTCTTCTAAGGTCTAATTCTGAGGTTTGATTTGTGTTACGCTATCGGCTATTCTATTGGTTGTCATCACCTATCTTACCTATCTTTCTAACCAGGGTCACTTGCAAAGAGCTGTTGTTTGAATTTTAAATTTCTTTTACTTTAGCTTTTGTACAGCCGCTTATCAACCTTCCCCCCTGCGGTGAAAAACAGGGAGATAGCGTCACATTTCTTAATCGTGTTCCGAGGTTCCGTGGGGTCCTCAAGATTTTGAGCAACAATCTAATTAGTTGTTACACTTCTTCTTAGAAATTTAAGAATAACTTTTAGATGTTCTCGAAGCAAGCTTGATGTTTGTGCTCTAATAATATAACTCAATAAAAATTAGAGAATCTACATTTAAGTTCACGAGGAGATTCAATCTTTGGAATTGTTGTAAACGCAGTCTTTTATTCCTACTAAAAAGAAAACAAACTTGGATCGCTGGGTTAAATATCGTGTCTGCTTCTTAGAAATTAAAAGCAATCAAAGGAAATAGCGCGCGCGTTTTGACGTCAGCTTATTCGTCTGTCCTCATATTGATGTTAAAAAAATAACCAATCAACGAGGGAGAAATCTACGATTTGTGTTAAAAATCTTTATAGAACTGCTTTTGGTTTTGGACCCGGAAGTGGACTTTTCCATATGACCAACGTCACACTTACTATTTATATCTTGGTCAGTGCACAAATAACGTTTTTTCAAAAACTTTCCAAAAGAAGCTGACGCGATCAACTGCATTGAGGTGTATATAGCACACCAGATGATTATTTTTTCTATAAAGCTTTGCGCGCCTAGTTAGATTACCTGTTGCCTTTACGAAATTCATAAGAAGACTGGTAATGAACTCTTGGTGCAAAGAATTGTCGGATTAATTTAGGATGCAAAAAAGCTCCGCCCTTATTATACGCATGCGCGCCACGAATTGATGTAACTAGATGCATCTAGTGATACAACTCGAGAAATGATCACAAATTGTTACAATGGCAGAAAGCATGGAGCTTCTAACACGTTTCATATCGATCGATTGTGTATCTGAAATGCATACGTCAGAGGATAAATTATGTTATTATTCAAGAATACAATTTCCGTCCAAGCTGTTTTGAACCCGACAATGATTTTGAAATTAAATTTTTTGTTTTGTTTCTTCCCCCTTCTTGCCAACTCAAAACAAAAACTGCCCCCCAAAAAACAGGATTAAGTTCATGTGCAATACAATACATAAATCTAGGCCCCGTCCACACTATGCCGGATAAAATTTGAATCCGAATTTTTATTCATTCGCTATGGCCTACCGTCCACACTAGTCCGGGCGAATCCAGAACGATTCTTCACTGAAAACGAATTTTTTCGAATACGGTCTCCAGAGTGGAACAATTTGAAAACGCCGGCTAGCCGTATTAGTGTAGACGGAGAACATTCGTATCCGAAATATTTCGTTACAATGACGTCATGATTGTCATGGGAACATGGCGGGAAGGTTTCGGTGTGAAAGTTGACTCAAATTTATCCGGCATAGTGTGGACGGGGCCGGAGATGCAAAATTAAGATCAGGTTAAGTTTTGGTTAAACATAACAAAACTCGAGAACCGCCAACAGCTGTCAGCAATTGTATATAGAGAGTCATTAGCAACAAACAACAATAACTGGTCTAGTAAAGTAAAATCTCTATTAGACCAAAGTGGCTTAGGGAATATCTGGCTTGAAATAAACTACAATCATCGTTCAAGTTAGAATCCATTTAAAACAATTAAAACTAGATTAACGGATATAGAAATTCAAGTCTGGCGAGGTGAACTCTTCAACGATAAAAAAACTAGAAGAGGCCCCTCAGGCCAAAAAAATTAATTAAGGACATATCGTCTGGTAAAAACAGATTACTCGTTTGAAAATTATTTCATCGAAGTTAAAAATTTTGAACACAGAAAATCATAAACCAAATTGAGAATTAGTAATCACGACCTTGAAATCAAAAAGGGAAGACATTCAAGGGAACATATATATATATATATAAAACAAAAAAAAAAAACAGAAGAAAGGATGTGCTTCCATTGCCCAGATAGTGTAGAAGATAAGAGGCACTTACTTATTCACTGTGCACTATATTCAAATCCAAGGGAAGAACTCTTCAAGGACATAAAAAACATAAACAATGATTCTCTTTTGTCAAATGAGAATGAGTTGTTTCTGCTATTTATGAGTCCACCCAAAATGATAGCAGTAGCAGTAGCAAAATATGTCCATAACTGCTTTATAAAAAGATCACATACAATACAGAATTAATATAGAATGCGGTCTTCTTACCCAAACTAGGCACTAAATTAACAGATCAAAAACAGTTTTCCAGTGTTTGATACTCGGATCAAAACACGCGGGATGTTGAGAGAACACGAGAGGAGCGTAGGAAACCATGACGCGTAGCGGAGTGATTTCCAGCTTCTCGAGTGTTCTCCCAACATCTCAAGTGTTTTGATCAAAGTACCAAACACGGAAAACTGTTTTTTGATCTGTTTTATAAAATAACAAACAGGCAAAAAAAAAAAAAAAAAAAAAAAAGGATCATTCTGATGTATTTGTAAAGGATGACGCGAGCGTGTTTTGATGCCTCATCAAACATGGTTTTCGACCAATCGTAGCGCGCGTACTATCCCAATTATCTTATAAAGTAACTATACTAAATAGGTTAAACAGGCGAATTCATTATAACATAATAGAAATTACTATTGATGGCTTGCAATCATTCTCAAGAGGATGATAACAAAAGACATGGCGGCCATGTTGGATGATATAACAAAAGAATTCATTGACAATTCTTTTGTTAAGTTCCTCCAACATGGCGGCCGTGAAAACCATCAATAAATCAACAATTATAGTCTTCATACATTTATTCGGGTAAAATGTCTATGTATAAACTAATACTTGATACCGAATAAGAAAAGTCTGTCTGTTTGTCTGTCTGTTTGTCTGTCTGTCTGTACAATATCCCGCCGAAAAGGGAAAATTTAATTAGGATAAGAAAAAACATTGGATCTTGGAATCTTATAAATAGAATAATTGGTTCTGTGTTAGCATGGACGATAAAAAGTAAACAAGAGATTTGATTGGGTCTCTTCGTTAGCAAATTATGCAATTGAAAACGTCTCCACAGACCGCCAAATAAAACACTAAATGCATTCTGATTGGGGCAATTCTGATGAACTTTCAGCTCAACATCACCTGCACTAAACTGGTTCAAAATTCTTCATGCATATATTTATACAAGACATATTTGAAATAGCCTCGAGAAAAAAATATGATTTTTTTTCGTTTTCGTTGGGGTAGCGATAAAAAGCTGAAACAGTGGAAAGCAGAAAGAGCTGAAAAAGCTGGGGGGAAAATGAAATAGCTGAAAAGTGCAATTCTATAAATTCTACGAATGTCTGTACTTGAATTACTTTCATCACTCTTATTATCATGAAAGAACTGAAAGAGGTTTGATTTTTTCCTTTATATACTACGCCGAGGAAAGCCAAAAACAACAACAACAACAACAACAACAACAACAACAACAACAATACATCTTGCTCCGAGAAGCGCTTGACAACGTTTTCATGAAACTATCGATGCATGGCCGCCACAATTATTATTTCGTTCCCGAGAAGGGATTAACATTTCTAAACAAAGATATAGCGGTTGATTCGGCTTTTTCATAAAATCATCTGCTCTTAATGCACATGTATACAAAACATATTTGAAATAGCCTCGAGAAAAAATTATGATTTTTTTTTTTTCATTTTCGTCTATCGTTGATCATTTTTGTCTATCGTTGATCATTTTTGTCTATCGTTGATCAGGTTTTTTATCTACAAGATTTAAATTACCTGGAATTAATTATTCTTTGTATGAGACTTTTATGGGATTGTCGTGCAGGCGAAAAGCACTATTTACTTTATTATCAATCTAAAAGGGTTTTTGTCCTCTATACCACAGCAAGGTGACATATGACAACACACCGGCTTCATTTCTGCCATTGACTTCAACGCTCTTAGCAACAGTCCACTTAAGCAAGAAAAATTCTCTCAAAATCCTAATATAACTCAAGGCATATCAATCCTTTACCATCAATGTATCGAGTTCTAAATGGCTGAAAATATTCGTATTTTAAGATTATGAATTTGTATGATAGTGAAGTGTTAATCGCCCAAGGTCTAATCTCCCTAATTACCAGTGTCACGATATAAAAAAGCTACACTAAGGTAGTTCTACCTAATTGAAACACCTTGCCAAAAGTTTTTCTTGCGAAATCTATATGATTCCATTGCTTTTTTTACCAATTTATTTTTTTGCTGCATAAGATTACATAACCTGGGCCCTAAGACAAATACGAAGCTGATTTTAAAACTAATACAGTCGTATAAAATGATATACTTTTAGTTCCTATGAGATGGAAATTAATGCGTGACCGACTGAAAATCAGACTGCGTGACGGTATCACAGGCCGTCGCTTTGCAGTTTATCAGAATTGAAGTCTAAACTATTTACCGTCTATAAAAAATGCTAATTTTTATTCCCTAGATACTAAATACGGCGTCGCTTTGCAGTTGATCAGAATTGAAGTCTTTAACAAAAAAAACAAAACAAAAAAAAAAAAAAAAATCTTTTTTAACTGCTAATTTTTATTCCCTAGGTACTATGATAATATTCCTTGTTGTTGTTAAAGTGTCTTTAACCCTAACTCAATATTTTCAGTATTGATTCTACAAGAAGTAAATATTGAATGGTAAAATTTGTTTATGCGATTTGAGTGATGCATGCATCTTGAAGATATCGAGCTCTATTCTTTCTTTTTTTCCTTCTTCTTTTGCTCTTTTCTTCCCTCTTCTCCTCCTCGTGGTCCTTCTTCTTCTTTTTCATCATAATCATCATCATCAAAATCATCATCATCATTATCTTCTTCACCGCTCTCCTCTTCATCATCATCTTCTTCGTCTTTTTGTTGTTCCTGTTTTTCTTGTTCTTGTTGTTGTCGTTGTTGTTCTTCTTTTTCATCGGAACTGGCAGTCATCCCGGGCAACGGTGTCTTGTCTTTAATCTCTTTTTTAACGTAATCATTTAACTTAGAATCAAAGTTTTCGACTTTGAACTTTTGGCACATCTTGATCAATTCTTTTAAGAATTGTGTGGCGTCTTTATCCTTTTTTTCCGCGGTTTTCTGGATCCGCGATCTCTTGCACTTTGCACTTTACCTGTACACACGGGCGATCATATTTGTATGTCACTGTGGTCTTTTTTCCATCAGTCTGCTTTACATCTCTGTGGCATGTGACAGTGAAGTTTGTTGTAATCTCTATTACTTGGGTGAAGTCATTTCTGATGATCACCATCATGCTGTTTAATTCTGCTTGTTTTTCATAAATCTTACTTAGCTTATCTTGAATCAAGAAATGAGGGTGAAGCTGATCGTACTTGCTCCAGTATCTTCTTGCTTTATCTTTGCTACCACTTTCCAGGCAAAAATTCGCATCATTAGGGGAATCTTCACATTTGAAACGACACTTTCTTTCGTTTCTTCCGTGAGAATATTTTCCGATCCTAGGCCAAATTTTATGATCAATGCCGGTAGCCTCTAACATACACATACGAATAACCGACGATGCCGTTCGAGCGAAATGTTGGGGATGATTTCCAAACACTGTTGGGTCTTTAGAGTTGTTACTTGCGATTTTATCAATCCACGCATGTTGGAAGTACTTTAGGTGGAGTCGATCTTGCTTCTTAAGTTCATTGAGTGATTGAAATACAACATCGAAAGACGGATCAGTTTGAACGAAAATTGTTTCTTCTGGATATAATGCAGCCATCTTGATAACCCTGAAAGTCGCCACGCAACTCATCTCATTGTAAATTCCTTAATTTATTCAGGACACTCACTGTTGACAATGCTTTCCATACACTTGACAAACGATAAAATAACGACGTATACAGCAGATGTTTTTCCTTTTCGTGGTTGGGAACCCCGACTGAAACAATCGCACTCTTTTTTTTCTTCAATATTACAGTAAGATCGGCTGCGAAATAAGGTATATAAAATAAGAAAAAATGAAAGATGAAGATTTCCCTCTATCAAGTCCATCCAGTGCAAAGGAGAGAGCTTGAGGGAACTACAGCTCACACATTCCAAAATACATAGACAACGATAAGTAAAAATAGTTTATATATGCAAAAATAAAAGATAAACACAAAATGTTTATAAGTATTTCAATTGTTCTCGAGAGTCGATGAATATTGGTTTTATCAGGTGGAGAGTTCCAAAGTTAATATGCGAAAATAAAAGATAAACTATATGGAAATGATCATAAATATGCTGAACGAAATAATAATGTTTTCAGTGATGTTTAGAATTGTTCAAGAGAGTCAAACTTCCTAATTTCATCAGGTAAAGAGTTCTACAGTACTAGCACTGGGCCAGCGACAGAGTGTGAGGTATTCACGTGAGGAACAGACAACGGGTTGCGTGAGGATGATACTGAGGAGAGTACCTCTTCTAAGGTCTAATTCTGAGGTTTGATTTGTGTTACGCTATCGGCTATTCTATTGGTTGTCATCACCTATCTTACCTATCTTTCTAACCAAGGTCACTTGCAAAGAGCTGTTGTTTGAATTTTAAATTTCTTTTACTTTAGCTTTTGTATAGCCGCTTATCACCCTTCCCCCTGCGGTGAAAAACAGAGAGATAGCGTCACATTTCTTAATCGTGTTCCGAGGTTCCGTGGGGTCCTCAAGATTTTGAGCAACGATCTAATTAGTTGTTACACTTCTTCTTAGAACTTAAAGAATAACTTTTAGATGTTCTCGAAGCAAGCTTGATGTTTGTGCTCTAATAATATAACTCAATAAAAATTAGAGAATCTACATTTAAGTTCACGAGGAGATTCAATCTTTGGAATTGTTGTAAACGCAGTCTTTTATTCCTACTAAAAAGAAAACAAACTTGGATCGCTTGGTTAAATATCGTGTCTGCTTCTTAGAAATTAAAAGCAATCAAAGGAAATAACGCGCGCGTTTTGACGTCAGTTTATTCGTCTGTCCTCATATTGATGTTAAAAAAATAACCAATCAACGAGGGAGAAATCTACGATTTGTGTTAAAAACCTTTATAGAACTGCTTTTGGTTTTGGACCCGGAAGTGGATTTTTCCATATGACCAACGTCACACTAACTATATATCTTGGTCAGTGCACAAATAACGTTTTTTCAAAAACTTTCCAAAAGAAGCTGACGCGATCAACTGCATTGAGGTGTATATAGCACACCAGATGGTTATTTTTTCTATAAAAGCTTTGCGCGCCTAGTTAGATTATCTGTTGCCTTTACGAAATTCATAAGAAGACTGGTAATGAACTCTTGGTGCAAAGAATTGTCGGATTAATTTAGGATGCAAAATACTTCGCCCTTATTATGGCGATGCGCACCACGAATTGATGTAACTAGATGCATCTAGTGATACAACTCGAGAAGTGATCACAAATTGTTGCAATAGCAGAAAACATGGAGCTTCTAACACGTTCGGGTAATTCAAGATCAGTTTTATTTATTTACACCACATTAAGATATGCTTATTACATTTTGCAGATAATAATAGAAATAAAGAAGAAGGTGTTAGGTTACCTGAAGTATTCAAACAACTAATCGAGTCAGCTAGCCAATTATCTGAAGTGCATACGTCAGAGGATAGATTATGTTATTTCTCAAGAATACAATTTCCGTCCACGTTGTTTTGAACCCGACAATAATTTTGAAATTGAGTTTTTTGTTTTGGTTCTTCCAGGCTAGCCGTATTAGAGTGGACGGAGAACATTTCGTATCTGAAATATTTCGTTACGATGACGTCATGATTGTCATGGGAACATGGCGGGAAGGCTTAAAATTCACCGCAGGCTCAATTTCAGCTTCGATGCACACGCTCAGATGTGCAATGAAACGTTTTTGCCGCCTCTGATCGGACTAGTGTGGACGCGAAACATTTTATCCGTTTTAGCAGCAGTAAGGGGGACTCGCGGTCAATGTCAAAGATTTACGGGTTTTACAGGCGGTTTAAGGAAGGCGCCGGCAGCGGGAATAAGCCGCGCGCCGTGTCCTTACTGCTGCTAGTTGTCGAACCGCAAACGGAGGTTAAAATATCCTTTACATATAGATGGACACCATCACAAGCATTCGAAATAAAACTGTGCGCCGACTGCGAACTCAGGTGTTGGATCGCCTGGATGCTGACTTTGCCTTCACAACATTTATGGAGGGAGATACGGACGAGACGATGACAGAAGAAAGGGCTGAAAGAATAATTAACTTAATACCCGAAGGTAACTACCGGTTGGAGCTAACGTTCATAAAGTATTTAGACGGCGAGTGGATGATAGAAAAGGGGCGCAATCCTATCAGGGCGTCTGGTAAGAAGGACCTGTTTGTCTTAAACGAAAACACACGCCCGGGAGCATTGGTAGGAATAGACATGCTGTTCTACGAGGTTGCTTACCCGGTTACCGTAGTCATTTACGGTGCGTACGAGATAAAGACGCCAGACGTTAAGAAGTTGAAACCGATGCGACATCCTGGTAACTGCGTAGGGAAGTTAGTAAGAGAGTTCTTTGAAGACTCCTCTCGGGGCGGTAAACTGACTTTAAAGAGAAGAGAAGCCATCAGGAAATGGGAAAAAGATACTAATAGGACCGGAGGGTCGATAGACAACATCAAGAAGTTAGAAACGGCGCTGGAGAGGCGAATCCATGTGAAAGATATCACCGACGGCTTTATTTACTCCGGAACGCACAAATATGGGGGCCGCGGTGCGCCTATAGTCATCTACCAGCACAATGGGCACGCCTGGCGCGAACTGCGGTTCCCAAGAAAGAAGGAAACGAAGGTCTATAAGAATTCTCCATTGACAGAATTAGTTCATGAGAATTCCATATGGTTAATGGACGCGGAGGGAAGTCAGTTTATGACCCAAGATGGTACTTTATACCGACCGGAAATGGAACACCTGCGCATACAAAGTGCATGTGAATCCCTTGGTGAGGACTTCTCAGACGAGGTCCTCAGCTCTCGTAGTTTGGACTTCTTGGCGGCCAAGAAGAGGAATGGGTGGAAACCTACCCCAAAAGAGTTCGGAGACATAGCCAAAGCCTGTGTAGAGCATGGTCACGGTGGTCTTTGGAACATGGAGTACGACGAATACGAGTACGTGTCTCTGGATATGAAACACTGTTACCCTGCAAGTTTTAAAGGTCTAGGGGATTGTAAGGAATATTACGACCGTTACGGACATCCAGACTCCCAATTCTTCCGCGTTTCGTTAGACGGTCACTACGACGCCCCAGCAACTGGATTCGTACGATTAACGTCTTGGAAGTTGGCTAAAGACTTACATCCCATAATTTACGCGTGGTACGGGAAGCATCTACAAGAGAAAGAATGGATACCCATACCCCTATTGAAGTTCTTTGAAGAGCGCAAGCTTTTAAAATACACAGCGCATGAAGCCATACTTTGTCATGGCGCCTTTACGCAATGGCTCCCAGAACACAACCCCACAGCACGCGTTGTCATAGGAAAATTCACGCAGGGCGCTAAGGAGGGCGAGAAACACATGCAGCGACGCCTGATAACAGACGAAGGAGAGTTAAGCTTCCTTATTAAGCGCGCCCACGAACAAGGAACAATGGTGTCTGTGGAGAAATGGGACTACTTCATAGAAGGTCAGAAAGAACAGAAATGGAATGCACTTTGTTACTACCAAGACCACAGGCCGCAATATTACCACCTGCGTGCGAGTATGTTAGCATATGCGCATATTAACCTACTTGCGATGCTCCTACGGTTTGACAAAGAGGACGTTCCGCGCGTAGCCACGGATTCCTTGTACGTAAAGCCTGAAGTGTTAGAGAAGATGAAAGAATTCTACACCGAAGATGAGTTGGCGGAAAGTGGTCAATGGCGCGTTAAAGATGAGGAGATAAAAGCATGGAGAGAACGTGTAGAATATCACGGAGAACATCTTTGCGGTAGCGTGGAACCAACCGGGGAGCCACTGCCTTCGGTTGCCGACCCCATTTCCTACCAACGCTTCTCTTACCTCTACGGTACAGGAGGCAGCGGTAAGACTACGCGTGTGTTAGAACTCTTTCCTAAGATAAAGGTGCTAACGCCAACGCATCGTTTGGAAAGAGAAATCTGCGAAATGGGTTACGACGCGCAGACCTACCACAGCTTCTTCCGTTGGAATGGCCAAAAGTGGGTACCAGAAGCCATCCACGACATACCTCCGGTGATACTTTGGGATGAGATTTGCACCGTTCCTTTAGAAATCCTCAAAGAATTCGTAGAATTCCTCCGTGGAAAGTGTCAAGTAATATTCGCCGGAGATCCTGCCAGCCTCCTCCAATAGCCGGAGAGATGCCCCACGAATGGCTAAAGGGGTTCGTAGACTACTCTGAAGAAATTAACGCCGACTACCGCAGCAAGGATCAAGTAAGGAACCTGAAAGCGGAATTAAGGGGCCTTAGTGACGCCGACCAATGCAAAACACTGCGCAAACGCGTACGAGCGAAGAAATACGAGGACTTCCTTTACGCATGGCATCCAAAGGATCTGGTGCTGAGCAGCAAACGCGCAGCACAGTCTCGCATACAGAAAGACTTACTCAATATACACCGAGAGCGCTTCCTACGCATCCCGTACCTGTTTGTTATAAACCCCACGACACCCGCATGCAAAAAAGAGACGTCTGGGTACCTGGTACCGACCTCCAACTGCAGAACGCGGTAACGCATGACAAAGCCTGGGTACCCATAGAAAAGGTGGAAAAAATAACCTCCCATCCAGATTGGCGCTTAGGCTATTGCATGACAGTCCACAGCGCGCAAGGGCTTACCATAAAAGAAACCTTATGGATCATAGACCAGCGGCTGTGTTGGAGCAACCTTATCTACACTGCCGTAAGCCGCGTAGAATATGCCAAGCAGTTAAAAAGAGCCTGGGGTCCGCAACTGCGCTACGACCGCACCCCAGAGGACGTAGCCAAAGAGAACATTGCTAAGAAACTCCTTCGCTACAAAAGACACGACGAAGAAAAAAATATGACGTTCGACCTATGCGCGGACGACGTCTATAAGAAAGGGGCAAGGTGTGCCAAATGTAACATACCTCTACTATGGAGGTTTGACCCAAATGACGATCAGCAGTTCTCCGTGGATCGCATAAATAATAAACGCGGCCATTGTAGAGGCAATGTAAGACTGACATGCCTAGAGTGCAATCGGGCGCGTGGTGCTGCGCTACTCTGAGTCTTTGGGGACTATGAGCAGCTCTTCCATGACAAATCCGCGACTTGGGCCATTTAGGTAATACAACACGGGTTGCCCTTCCTTGGTGACGGACTTCGAAATCTCATACGTTTCCAGGGACCAGTTAGGATCCGTGGCTCTCTTACTGCCACCTTCGAGTTCCCCCGGCTGATAGAGGTATCTGACCACTATGTCGCGGGGTAGCCTTTTTTCCTTCAGTCCGACCGCCCTCGAACTTCTGACATAGGACTTGTGTTCCACGTGTTTCTTTTTTATGGCATCCTTGGGTTTCATCCCCGTAGCCCTGGCCGCCTCGTTATTCAAAGCCGCGATGACCTGGGGGAGCCTCTGAGTCCATTCCCTGTTGCGTTTGGAGGGATCTTCCAGCTCTTTCCAATACTGGTACCCAAAGAGACGCTCGGCCAGGGTCTTATTGAATCTTTCGACGATGCTCTGACCCCTGTGGTACTCAGCTTCGGCTCTCCTAATCTTAGTGTCGTGGTCTTTCAGGGTCTTAGTAACCACGCCCATGAACTCTGTCCCCGCATCCACTTGCAGCAGCTTAGGACCATTTCAAAACGCGCTTATAAATCCTACTCAGGGCTTCTGCGACTTCCCCAGAATCCTTGCTGGTTATGGGTTCGGCGTCCTTGTATCTGCTTGCGATATCAACTACGGTCAAAGCGTATCTATAGGTCTTCTTTCTCACCTTGTCGTGCGGCAAGAAAAGCAAATCCGCCTTATGAACTTCATTGGGGGTATTTACGGTAAAGCTGGGCCTGGGAATGTACTTGGGCACGGGAAGATAAACCTGCCAGAGGGTTTGTTTTCTTAGCCAGTTCTTAGCCGTTTCATCTGATACCCTGGCCGCGGTCGCGAGTTTCTTGATGGCCGACGCTCCTTTCCAATAGCCTTCAGGCCCATAGTAAATCCTCTTGAGTTTGTCCTCTACGCTGCCCATTATATGAATTCCAGGACGAGATTGATCTTTCGCCCGTTGAAATCCACCGTCTTTCCGTCCACTTTAATGGTGATGTTTATGCTTTCTACCAAATTAGACAAGTCATAGCTCAAAGAAATGGGGGTGTATTCTACTGGGTCAAATGGATTACCTTTGGGCAGAAACTTGGACATAAGAGAAGACTTTTCTCCATTGTTGTAACTATGGACCAAGTCGCAATAGACTTCGTAAGAGGATGCGACTTTCCATTTCACGGGTATGGCTGTGTCGGTAATTGTCTTGCCCGAGGCACATAATAAAGATCCCAATGGGTCAGACTTTCCAAAAGTTACTGAATAGTTTGGCATATTATGTTTGAAGGTCATTTCGTGCGGCAATCCTGTGGTGAGCGTATAACCGTGTTTTGCTAATTCCTTAGCAAGGGTGATTGGTGTGTAATGTCCATCGGGCAGCAATACGCCTTGATAATTGCCGCCGCCTTTATGCTCAGTGACCAAGGCATTGACTAAATTATACCAAGAATTGTACAAAGAGCAACTAACCAACCGAACTTTATGGGCTTTAATGGGGGGATTCAGATAAGTGGTAAAGTCATTCTTGTCGCTTTCCAAAAAGACGATCATATATTTCAGGAAACACAGTTCCCTTCGTTAGAGCAGATACGCCAAAGCTACGCCTCCGGCCAGCCCTGCGACTCCTACGAAGACCAACTCATTGTCTTTTTGTTTCTTAGAAGGCTGATAGTAATTCTTAAACTGAGGCCTTTTTAACCCCGTTAATGCCGCGGGGTGTGCTTGCGCATAGAGCTTAAAGGCGTAGTCCGTGTTTTCGAAGTTCTTATCCGCCTGCATCTTGTCTTGGTAGTTCTTATCCAACCAATCCCTGTAAGCTTGTCTTTTTTCATTCCAAGCTGCCACGTCTCGCTGATATTTCTCCAGCGCTAAGTCGTGTCTCTTCCTTTCGGCGGCTAAATCTCCGCTTTTGTCGCCTCTGACTAATCTATCCAAATACTGACCACCATAATTAGCTCCAGTGAATGCTAAAGCTGCAATAACTCCACCTGCGACCACGCTAGCCATTTATACATTAGGAATGTACTTTTCCTTCTGTAGGTAATTCTTTGCCATGATAGCCCCGCCTACGGCAGCGGTCATTTTAGCAAAATTAGCGAAGCTCTTGCTTGGGTCTTCAGTAAAGTCTTCTTTGAGCACTTTCTTACCTACCCAACCAATACCCGCAACGATGGAAGTAATGATAGCTGCTTCTTCAACAGTTTTCAATAACGCGGTTGACATTATATTACAGAGCGAGAAGGTTATTACTCCATTTCAGGGATCTTACTTTTTCTAACAGCCGGCTCCACAGGTGCGTGCACGGGCGCGTGATATGTTGGTGGTTCTACCTTTTGCTTCGTAGCCCGCCATTGTAAGTAAAGGCTGCCTGCTGCTATAGCAACTCCTAACGCGCCAATGACGTACCCAGGATTAATGAAGGATTCCTCTTCTTTTTCCTCCACCTTTTCTTCTTTTTTGGCTTTGTTCTTTTTATTTATCTCCGCGAGCTTCTTACCGGCAGCGACTCTGCCTGGAGATTTAACCTTGGTAATCTTTTGCTCCTCTTGGGGCTGCTCTACCTTCGACTCTGGTTCACTCATTTATATCTAAGGACTTGAAGGACTTGATAAGTACTTGAGAATGACTTAAGGACGACTTGGAAATAACCTGGGCGCGACCTGACCAAGTACTTAAGGACGACTTGACTAAGTACTTGAGGCGACTTGATCAGGTACCTCAGCAAGTGCTGCCTGGAAGACCTTTTCGACTTCTCTGTCCTTTTTGAAGTCCTTCCAAGATGTTCCGAAGGAACCTAGTACCTCCTTTAAGTCGACATGCTGAGCTACGTGAAGTGCCGCAGAGGCGACTGCCCTTAACTTACCACACTTCAAAGACAACCACCCACAGGTTATCTTAAGTTCTTGGGATATGACATAGTCCTCGCTTATGTCCTTCCGCAGTTGCTCCACATCGTCTATGGGCAGCGCAAGTCCAAGGAGTTTGGTGGCAAGTCGGATGGCGGAGTCTGCGACGGCGTCGGTGGTCTTACTTGCAAGGGCAGCCTCATACCTCTTATGGAACTTCTTAACCTCCTCTTCTGACAACTTATTAACCTGCTCATGGGTAAGTTCCTTGCCTATCATTTCTTTGCACTTCCCAGATGACACAAGGATGTTAAGTTGTTCCTTGAGGTTGCTTTCATCTAGCTGCGTGGGGACTTCATCTAAGAGCTGCTCAATGTCCATATATGTTAATGGAATACGGAAACCTCAAAGAGAAGATAATCTTGGAATGTTGGTGCGTTTTTAGGTGCCGCATGTATTCGTGTAACTGTTCCTTGGATATCTCACCGCCGTAGTCGCTTAAGATGGTTTCCAGGTCAGACTTGCTCGGAGTATAAAATACGACAAGTGAACCTATGTTTTCCCTGAAGGGCTTAGAGACGCTGGTAAGCTGCTGCGAGAGCAACCAAACGCTGATATTGTCGTGTCTACCGCTGAAGGCGAGTTTAACGAGCTCGGAAGTGCGTCTTTTTACGTCGTCCCCACAGGCAATGTCATCCAGTATAAGGAGGGTTTGCGTATTCTTGGGGAATTGTTTGTGCCAAAACTTAAGATGGCCGGATAACTCGTTAGGATCTAAGATATCTACAAAGAAGTCGTCATCTTTCACTCCTATGCCCGTCCAGGTGCGGTTATTCACGTAGGTGGGGCATAATAGCACGACATAGTCGAAACGGTATCTAAAGGGTCCTAATAGCTGCTCCACTACGAATTGGGTCTTTCCGCAGCCGGTGGGTCCTACTATCAGGGCATTGCAGGGAATATGGTTCGGATCCATTATATATACGATGGACCCAGTGGACGCAGTAAGAAGGATTGCCGGCGACGCAAAGGATAAAAGAGACACCATAGAAATGCAAAGGGAGGAGATCGATCGGTTAAAAGAGCGCGTGCAGGAATTGTACGATGAAATGTGCGGCCTGAAGCGCGCGGAAAGGTTTGGTGCGCTTTTGACGATGGCCGGTTGGGCTAGGGAGTCCGTTAAGGACTTCATGCGATATCCCCCGTAGAATGTTAACAATAAGGTTAAATCTTTGTTAAGGATACCTGGAAACTATTTCAAAGAGTGTCTCAGAATGTTGACAATAAGGTTAAATCTTTGTTAAGGATGCCTGGAAACTATTCCAAAGAGTGTCTTAGCTTTACTATTTTGAATCCTGCAAGCGCCCTTTAAAGGGGGTCCTTATTTTTATTTATTATTATTAAATATCCTTAATTATTCTTAATAATAATAAATAAAAATAAGAATGGGATTTGAGACTCTTTGCGCAAACCCTACTTTACTATTTTAAGCCGCCTACTAACCATTACGGGCTTTCCAGGCATCCTTAACAAAGATTTAACCTTATTGTCAACATTCTGAGACACTTTTGAAATAGTTTCTGGCTGTTAAGGACTTCATGCGGTATCCCTTATAGTGGTTATTAAATCCTTATTATATATGGAGTGCGTGCACTGCAACAAGGAGTTCAGCTCGAAGCAAATGTTAAAATACCACCTGGAAAAGAAGGTGTGCGCTAAGAAGGCACGCGAAAGGCGTTGTAAGGAGTGTAATCGCCTCTTTAGCAGCGCGCAGATGTTGGATTACCACGTGGATAACCGCGTTTGCCTAAAGAACGTATGTGAGCGCTGCGAGGAGGACAAGAACGACGAATGGCATCGACATCGGTGCCGCGGCAATTACGACCTGCTGAGCGTGGCTTGCGAGGAGCACGGCGACGTTGCTGCACGATGTTGCCCAAAGGAAACCCAAAGGAAGTTAACGCGCCGGAAGAAGGAAATTGACCAGCGCTTTGCGGAGTTTGACTGCGTCGAAGGCGTAAGGTGGGAAGATAGGGAATATTGGGAGGCAACCTGCGAGCGTTGCGGCTGTCAAAGAAGTGACCAGCATATTTGGCAGTGCCTCTACGACGGTCAAGGCGGCTTTAAGGAGTACTTAGATCGCTTTGAGGCCTGGCATGCCGGCAATGAGGCGGCAAGGAAAGCCCGTAGAAGTTAGAAAGGACCTAAGATAGTAAAGTAGGGTTTGCGCAAAGAGTCTCAAATCCCATTCTTATTTTTATTTATTATTATTAAGAATATTCGATAATAATGAATTAAGGATATTTAATAATAATAAATAAAAATAAAGACCCCTTTTAAGGGCGCTTGCATAATCTAATAATAATAAATAAAAATAAGGACCCCTTTTAAAGGTATATGCTAGCCTACGCAGCCGCCTTTCTGGGAGGCATTCTAATTACCCTTTCAATATATGGACTGTATTACTTGCGAACTACCTGCCGACTGCATTACCCCTCGTAAGCCGCGTAAAAAATACACCTGCCTTCATTGTGACAGGGTATTCTCCGAAGGATCCTTTGTGGGGCATTGGTGCTCCGCGGATCCTAAAGCGCAGCGGACTTTAGCAGACGCGCTTAACTACAAAGAGGAGATGGAGTGACTGTTCTTTCAATGTCAAACTTCCATCGGCCATTTACCTTACCATAGCTGCGTAAGTGGGTGAATTCCTCGCCCTGAATTACGTACCGCACGCAATCCGGCGCCCAAAGGGAATATTCCTTGCCTTCTAAGTCTTTGAGGACTAACCGTAAACGGTCGATGTCTTCGAAGACGACGTAATTTTTTATTTCGTATGCTTTACCGTGGACAAGATCACGCCAGTGAGTCAAGCTGAGCTTCATTATACCTATGGAATATCTTTAGGTGCGTTTTCAAAGTGGCGTAGGACTTAAACCGCTTTACACAGCCCTTACAGGGAATACGAATGCCATCCGCGTAATCCATCAGGGCACGGCAGATAATGTCGTAATCGTTGCTAACCATCGTTAGGTAACCATTTACGTCAAGCTGTGAGATTTTCTTAGATTGCTTCGCGGATAAGACGCCGTTTCCTTTTGGGGTTTTCAATTCAATACACAACCCGCGGTATTTCTTATGCGCATTTAGGATCAAAAGGTCGGGTTGACCGGCTTGGTAGCCTTTTCGCCAGCAGGTTATTCGCTTGCTGTCTGAATCTTGAAGTTCGCCAAGACCCGGCGCTATGATGAAATCGGGGTAAAACCTACGTATGTAGTCGACGACCTTCGCGTGTAGGTCGGCTTCATTTTCGATCTTGAATACTAACTTGTTTGGGCCGCCAAACCGCCTTTCTATTGCATATTTACCCGTTTTCCTTAGCGCGGGTAGGACTTCCTCAAAGACCCAATCACGAAACTCCGCAGCTTTGGGTAGTTTGGAGCTAAATATCAGTTCGTACAAACCAGGTTCGGATATAAACACGGCATTTGGTTGCGTAGTAAAGGAGCGGTGATTCGCAGCCCCTTGTAGATCAACCCATTTTTTCTGGTATTTCTCAGATACGTGTGCTCTAATTGCATCTCTAGGGCGCTCATAGCCCAACGCCAAAGCCACCTCCTTTGCTTTGAAGTACAAAGTTTCGCCTTGCACTATGCATTGCAGTTTGGTTTCGTTGTTTTCGAATACGCGAAGCATTATATACCAACGATATTTTTTTATCAAAAGGATGAGCGAGTGGATCAATAGGCAACGCTCTTTAGCTGATTCATTTCTACGCTCAGTTGCGCGTCAGACACGACGAAGACGTAGCAGTTTATTTTGTCGCCGTCACTCGCACCGGCGTTCTTGGTGCGCTTGATCTCCAATGTTATGCCGTCCTGCGTATTTACCAACCGCAAACCCTGGCCATGTAGGTCTTCGTCGTTAATGGTGCGCATATCGATCCACAGCGCATACTTATCATTAAAGAATTCTGCGGGGGATATCTGATCACCAAACTTGCGCATTGCCTCCCTGTACACGTCTGCGGGCTTTATTCCCTGGGAGTAGACCTTGTTTGGAACGCCGTTGATATTCACGCCAACGTTGGTAATGTTGGGGTTGTGAAAGGCTTCGGAGTTGCGCTTGCCGGCTTCGTAGGGTTTGGCAAACACCAGCATTAGCCCCGTGAGACTTCTTCGGGGGAGGTTAATGCTTTGGTTGATAACCTCATCCGTCTTATCCAAGAAGCTAAACGTCTTATACATTACTACGTGGTCGTATAAGAATGCCTTCCCGGAGCTGTATTCCATGCCAGCGCTACGGGCCAGCTCTTCGCTGTACACCGTTTCGTACTGTAGCTCTAAGTTGGTGATAGAATAGGGATCCACGGCTCCGCTAATTGCGCTGTCCATTCCTCCTATGACGTTCGTAGTGTCCGCCAAGGTTACTTCAAACTGTAACTCGGATAACTGCCTGGGGTAGTACACACCATGACTCGTAATTACTTCGAAATCCAAAGGGATAACGTACTTGCTACCATAGGCGGTCTTTACCCTTGTTGCGTCTGCTACTGCGGTTGCTCCACTGGAGTCCGTAGGCGCGGGGTTAGTATCGCTGCGAAGCTTACGAAGAATAACGCTTCCAATTCCCTGCTCTATCTTTTGTGCACGGTCAAAGGCTGTTAGCCACAGATCCTTATACGTGGTGTACAGGTCGTACCTATTCAAATCCAAGAGGGATTCCCCTGCGAACTTGATTCTCATCTTAGAAACGAGGTTCCTACCCACGTTATTGACGGTATAGCGCTTGTCCTTGGTGGTTGGTTGTATTGCTAGGTCAAACCTTAAAGCCAAGGTACCAGGAACCAATACTAGGTTATCCGTTAGGCGGGGCACGCCTACGTACAGGGTTTCCCCTGGCTTTGCGCTGCTGGGGGTAAAGGTGACCCGGTGAAAGGTGCGTTCTGCTTTCAGTCCGCCAACCTGCTTAGGTAATACGTTGGGACTTAACTTTGAGCTTATCATATATAATGGAAGTAGAAGGAACGGATCCAGACTTTGACCCCACCACTGAGGAAGGTCAGGCTGACATTAACGACGGTGACGAAGAACCGCTGCTTCCCACCCAACAAGTCGACGATTCCCTAAGGGATAGGATAGCAAAGGCCTTAAGACATCCCAAAGCACGCGAGTACACGTTTCCGCGTGAGCACATAGAGCTTCAAAACATGGGCGAGCCGGAAGCAGCCGCACGGGAAACCATAGAGTGGGCGACGCAAGAGCTAGAGCTGCGCTACGACAACTTTGATGCTGACGACGTAAAGCTCACGGAAAAGGGAAACAAAGTCCTCATAAGCGTCCAAGACTTAAGATTTCCCGACAAAGACCGCTGGACAAAACCGCAAAACCTCTTTGATGAGGAGGGCAACGTTAGGGGTGACGTCTTGAGATTAAGAGGCTTTCAGCGTGCTACTAGAAGCCTGTTAGAAAGGCTGCACAACTTAACCGAAAGGACCAACGCGGAAAAACGTGCCGCGGATCTGCAAAGGGAGTTAAGAGAAAAAGATGTAGAATATGCAAAGCAAGGTCAGCTACTTGCCGATGCTGAAAAGAAGTCCGCCCATCAAGATGAAAGAATAAAAGAAATAGGAAATCAGGTGGATCAGGCCCTGCGCGAATTAGACAAAGCACGGGAGGACTTAGGAGAAGCCCAAAGCTCTGGCACCTCAGTGGAAGCACTGCGGGCAACGTTGGAAGAAAGGGAGGAAGAATACATGAAGCAAAACCAACGGCTTGTCGACGCACATAGGAGGGAAGTCGAATTTAAAAATCAAGAAATAAGGGAGCTGGTAGACCAAAGAACCCAAATTCGACGTGAAAGAAATCAAACTCAAAGGGCTCTTAACCTCGCCCTGCAAGAGTTAGACTTAATTAAAGACGATACCGATAACCTGCAAACCACCATAGCCGGCTCTTTAGTGGAACGGCGACGGTTGATGGCTGAAATCAATGCTAAGGAGGAACAAATCCGGCAAAGAGATCAGGCCATCGAAGACCTGGAGGGGCAAATAGAGCGGCAGCAAGAAGTAATCGAGGACCAAACTCATACCGAGGAAGAAAGGGAAGCAGCTCAAAAGGAAGTAGATACGCTCGAAATACGCCTTGCGGAATTGCGGGCTCAAAAGGAAAAGCTGGAAAAAGAGCTGGGGCTTACCACCAAGGAAAAGGTAAAAAGAGCTCTGGTGAAGTATGGTATTCCGCTGGCGTTTGCGGTTGCTATTAGTACCGTAGTAGGAGTCATCCTATCCACGCTTAAGGCTACAGGCGCGGGCGTAAGCAAGTTAGGTAAGGGACTAACGGACTTGGGAAAAAAGATGGCAGCCGGTCTTCCTGGGCTGCTGGGTAGCGTCCTTAGCCTGGTACTTAGGACCGGCGGAGAACTGTTGAAGTTCGTGGGGAATAACATTTGGATCTTGGTCGTCGCTATTGGAGTGGTACTCCTGAAGAAGATGAAGGGTTAATCTTATCCTTGTATGTTATGTCGGGCTTATCGTCGTCGGGTGTCCGAGGCGTCCTCGACTGGGGATAAGTAAAGATAGTATTCGCGCCGCCTTGATAATGCGGAACTAGTGGTATGGCGGTCATGGTAGAAATGGTCTTATGATGCCAAGCTCTATTAGGTTTGTTAATCGCACTATTTACGTAAGCTACGTAACTACCGCGCGAACCATCTGGGTGAATTTGTAACTTAACGTAATTACAATTAACCACCATTTGAAACGTAGCCACGTAAAACGCCTCGGAACTAAATGGATATGGCTGCGTCGAGAAATGAGTAGGCTCTCGATTATTGGTTGACGTTCTAAAGGGTGTTAAAGGCTCGTCATTTTCATCAACTAGCCTAAATCCCATGATACTACCATACGCTTGGGTAATGTCAATGCTACAAATGATCAATGCAAGGCCTCCAACTTCAACCCACATCCCAATATCGCGCCAACCGCGACCGGTGTAAGTTTCATCCCTTAAGTGATAAACGTAATGGGTTTCCTTCCAATGTGGATTCATATATTTAAAGGCTAAGCACCGTAAGAGTGCTGATGGTTAAATGGTTATAAGCCGTGTCCCTTTGATTTTCTATGCTATTCACACAAACGCTCCCCGTATCGTCTACGCGCATTTGCAGCTTTACCTTCCCATGGCAGTTGGCAACCATATGAAGAGTCCAAGTTGTAAGATTCTCAGCGCTATTCGTTGGCGGCTCTACGGAGAAATGCGCAGGCTCCCTGTTGTTTGTCTTCGCGCGCATAGGCTGCAGTACGCCATTCTCATCCAGGAACCTAAAGCCGACGTTGGCATGGCTGCTCGTACCAATGCAAATACTACAAAGGATCAATTTCTTTCCTGAGTAATTCAAATTCACGGACATGCCCGTGACATCAACCCAAGATGCCTGGGTGTATTTTTTCTCGCCTGTGTAAGTCGTATAAACACAATCTACTCCAGCTACGTAGGGGTTGTTCATCGCCATATATAATAGCTCAGACCAATGCTTGCGACTGTTAAGCCGGCTTTTAGTAAGTTATGGTCATATTCCTCTTCTTTTTTAGGCGCTCGGTATACTTCTTTTGTTAGCTGCACTTTCTTAGGTGGTTGCGTATGGTGCACTTTTTTAGGCTGTTCAACAAAGTGCCTTCTAATAGTGTCAGAGTTCACGTCGTTCACCCCAAACTTCATGTCCGTAGTAGCTCGCTGCAGTTTATTGTTGTATCCTACTACAGAGCCAGTATTTATAGATAAATTACTAGGCATTAACCAACAACCCGGGGCTACTGCATAGTCCAACCTCGCCTTAGAATTTTGTATAGCTAGTTGGTAACGCTGTACGCCCTTGCTAATGTCGCCCTCCAAGATCGAACTTTCGAATAAGACCAAGGCTTCGGCTCGCGTCTCTTCTGCGGCGCCGGTATTTCCAATTATATTTGATCGGGTATTTACTTGGGCTCCAAGGATAGAATACACGTAAGCTTCTATGCTGCGGTTCAAACGGGCAAGGCCGGCTTTGGTTAGTCCTTTACCTTCTGGGGGTATGAAATTAAGATATTGCTTCGTTTGCTCGTCGTTGGTAATCTTAATAATCAGTGGATTGGCCCCTGCATACTTACCACCCTCGTCTTTGAACAGAGGTCCGTCTCTAACTTCCTTAGTGGTCTTAGCATTTGGTTCAAAGAAGGTGCTACTGTCGTGAGTTTCTTTGTGATACCCAGTGTTCCATCGTAGATTCAACGCATGAACTTCTTTATCGCTTAGCACATGTCCACCAATCCCCCAATAAGCCCAAATATGCCCCAAGCCATTGTTAGCACCGGTAGTGCATCTAAAGTCTTTTCCCACAACTCCAAACTCCTTACAAAGTCGGTCGTAAGCAGGAACGTTGTATTTATTATCTCTTGGATAAAACGTGGCATCTCCTGGTAATGCAATAACACCCATTTCATGTAGTATTCTTCTAACCGTGAAGTGGAAGTGAAACATGAATATTGAATTCTTCATCAAGTTTGCACTTACACCGCAGCCGCTAGTGGCACACCAAACCGCAAAGTTTAGTTGCTGCGGCCAATAACGCATGTTAGGACCACTTAACCATTCATGAGATTCCTTAGCGGTGGTATGATTAATGGGCACGTTTTTGAAGATATCTCGCACCTTTAACGGAAAGGAATGGTTGTTAGAGATCCGCATGTTCAATGTCAAATCCAAACTTGGATGTTCATCAAATGAAACCGCGGGTATCGGATAAGTACCGGTACCAAGCAATAATTCCTTTGACCAACCTTGCACGGGCTTATGTTCGATATAACCAGAATTCTTCAGTTGATTGTCTATCTGATCGACCAGCGTAGGTTTCAAATCCTCGTTGCTGTACATCCTAGAGCCGTTATAGTAAATCCCATCGGGTCTCCTTTCGAACTTACTAGGGTCTGCATGCGGAAACATCTTCCTAAAGGCCCTCCAGTTCCAGTAATCCCGGTTGTCGTGATGTGGCTGCTCCTCTACGTTATTCCCAAAAGCGTCGTACATTAGTATATATAATGGATGTTATACCATCAGCACCTCAGTTGTACCCAGATGTTCCCTATACTACACCTAACGAACTAAACGCCGAAAACTTTCGCCTGAATAAAGCGAACTTAATCCTGGCTTACTTGGAAGGGCAGGCAAAACACTATGAAAAAGTTAGAAAAAAGTACGTTAGAGCCCGGAGTACGCT
Organism: Actinia equina; assembly: GCA_011057435.1. NCBI lineage: Eukaryota > Metazoa > Cnidaria > Anthozoa > Actiniaria > Actiniidae > Actinia > Actinia equina. Next base: position 77,865 of record WHPX01000763.1, on the reverse strand, counting down.
ACATAAGATTGCGATAACTTCAGGATCCATATCTGTTGTGTTAACGGGCTCTGGCGTTGCTACTTCGCTTACTGGGCCGGGAATAATCGTTGGAGTTCCTTTGGCCGGCGTTGGGGCAGCTTGTGGTATTATTTCGGCTGTTGCTACGGGTATTATGAAAAAGCTATCCACGAAAATATCCAAGCATGACACGACAATAGCTCTGTCTAGGGCTAAAGTAAATACTATTACCGACCTTGTCTCAAAGGCTTTGCGTGACAGAAAGATAGACGACGTAGAATTCTCGCTTATTCTGGCCGAAGAAGACAAATACGAGAAATTAAAGTCGGACATAAGGAATAAAAAAACAGTCGTAAAAGATCTTTCCGAGGAATCTCGCAAAAAGATCTACCAGGAGGCAAAAGAAGAGCTTCAAAGAAAGCTTGCTCAGTAAACATCTGCTTCGAAAAGAGCGTGACGGGATTCTATTTACATATCGAACGCCGGCTGTCTGGTTCATATGCAAATTAAATATAATAATTTTCACATACATAAGCGTCCAGATGTGTCTGGCGTTCGCTTGTGATCGTGGACTTTGGGGCTGGGGAGGCCTAAAGTCCCGAGTTCGAGCCTCGCTGTAGATGCATTTGGACCGGTTGCTGTGAGTGAAAAAAAAAGCCTCCCCCACTCACAGCAACCGTGGGGGGAGGGGTAGAAAGTGCGATTCAACCCCGCGATGGGGGGTTTCGCGATTGGAAAAGTCAGGGGGTGTCTCGGGACGCTGTCCGGAGTTCACCCTCTGGTGGGTCGTAAGAAAGATATATGTGTATGTACTAGAGGGCCTCTGGCGCGGGATGAAATAAGCCCCGTAAGCCCAAAATGCAAAAAACCCCACTGGGGATAGCTTGGTGTTCTGCGCGATGCATTCCCCAGTGGGGTTTCTGGCAAAATAAACGCCAGTTTTGCATTTTTATTTTCTCGGAATCCATCCTAACAGGGGGTGGTTGGGGTCTATTTTGTAAAATATTTCGTAAATTACGTCAGGATAATAAGGAATATCCTTATTCAGCCGACAAAACATCCACTCGGCTTTTGTCATATCAGAAACCTCAGGAATAGACTTACCGGTAATTTCAGACAAAAGATAGGGAATAGCTTTGTAATATTTCCCTAGCTTTAATTTTTTCAACGCTTTCCGTAGGCTTTGTGGGGTTGGCTCTTCTAAATGGTCTATGATTTTCTTCTTTACTTCGTCGCTTAAATATACCGGATGTAAACCTTGGATATGACTCATCCAGTCCCTGAAGTATTTTATTCTCATATATGGCGTTTTCTTACGACCTCCATTGGCGTAATACTGCTCTCTGGTAGCATTTGGTACGGCATTACGAATATTCTTACCACATTCGTAACACTGCGCTGACGTGTCGTCTTCTATTTGCATTTTCTTACCACAACACCAGAAACCCTTGGGCTTAGGTATGTTAACTTTGGATCTTAGGCAAATTATACAGAAGTCATTGGTGAACTTTTTACATTCATGCATCGTATATATATCGTACATTTTTATAAACACTTATCTTTGATTCCCAACACAGCAGCAGTAAGGACACGGCGCGCGGCTTATTCCCGCTGCCGGCGCCTTCCTTAAACCGCCTGTAAAACCCGTAAATCTTTGACATTGACCGCGAGTCCCCCTTACTGCTGCTGTTTTCATGTGTGGACGGAAAAAACAGATTACTCGTTTGAAAATTATTTCATCGAAGTTAAAAATTTTGAACACAGAAAATATTTTAGCAAATTGAGAATTAGTAATCACGACCTTGAAATCGAAAAGGGAAGACATTCAAGGGAACATATATATATATATATATATATAACAACAAAAAAACAGAAGAAAGGATGTGCTTCCATTGCCCAGATAGTGTAGAAGATAAGAGGCACTTACTTATTCACTGTGCACTATATTCAAATCCAAGGGAAGAACTCTTCAAGGACATAAAAAACATAAACAATGATTCTCTTTTGTCAAATGAGAATGAGTTGTTTCAGCTATTCATGAGTCCACCAAAAATGATAGCAGTAGCAGTAGCAAAATATGTCCGTAACTGCTTTATAAAAAGATCACATACAACACAGAATTAATATAGAGTGTGGTCTTCTTACCCAAACTAGGCAATAAGTTAACAGATAAAAACAGTTTCCCGTGTTTGATACTCTGATCAAAACACGCGGGATGTTCAAGGGAGCACGTTAAAATTTTGATTGGGTTGGTTAATCTTCGATTTTATCGCACGTATTCTAAGATATAGCAGTTGTTCCTTGTAGTTCTTGTTTACGTGCGCGCGCAACACTTCATGGCAGGCGTTCCTTGCTTTAGTCGGGCTAGCGAATTTACTCCGAAAACCGACGAATATATTGCGAGGAGCGGAGCGACGTCATTCCCTTCCTTACGCGATCGTAAGCCATTCGGATCGGCCGAAACCAAAAAACTACGAGGAACGACTGTCACATGATGGATTGCGCGCGCTTGATAGATTAACGAACAACAAAAACTTTCTTTACATAAGCAAAATTTTAATGTGCTCCCTTGGGATGTTGAGAGAACACGAGAGGAGAGTAGGAACCATGACGAGTAGCGGAGTGGTTTCCAGCTTCGCGAGTGTTCTCCCAAAATCCCAAGTGTTTTGATCAGAGTACCAAACACGGAAACTTGTTCTTTGATCTGTTTTATAAAATAACAAACACGCAAGGAAAAAAAAAAAAAAAAAAAAAAAAAAAAAAAAAATCGTTATATTATGTACTTATTGACTGAGTGGGAGGGCCGTACGGGAAAATATTTGGCTCGAGGTCATGCCGTACGGACCGAGCGCAGCGAGGTCCGTACAAATGACCGAGAGACAAACATTTTCCCGTACGGCCCGACCTAACTCAGTCAATAAGCATTTTATCATATGACCCTCACGAAAATAAAAATAATAAAAATAAGAAAGCGCGCGGATTCGAGCAGGGCCGGACGGGTTTTTCCGGCCCGCTTACGTCAACCCGTCCGGCCCCCATCACGTGACTTTTTCCAATGGTTTTATTAGAGCGCGCGAGCAGGGCCGTACGGGTCATATGATAATCTGATGTATTTGTAATGGATAACGCGAGCGTGTTTTGATGCCTCATCAAACATGGTTTTCGACCAATCGTAGCGCGCGCACTATCCCAGTTATTTTGTAAAGTAACTATACCAACTAATTTAAATAGGCGAATTCATTATAACATAATAGAAATTACTATTGATGGTTTTCAATCATTCCCAAGAAAATGAAATAACAAAAGACACGGCGGCAATGTTGGATGATATAACAAAAGAGACTATTGACGAATCTTTGTTGTTAAATTCATCCAACATGGCAGCCGTGAAAACCATCAATAAATCAACAATTATAGTCTTCATACATTTATTCGGGTAAAATGTCTATGTATATACTAATACTTGATACCGAATAAGAAAAGTCTGTCTGTCTGTCTGTCTGTCTGTACAATATCCCGCCGAAAAGGGAAAATTTAATTAGGATAAGAAAAAACATTGGATCTTGGAATCTTATAAATAGAATAATTGGTTCTGTGTTAGCATGGACGATAAAAAGTAAACAAGAGATTTGATTGGGTCTCTTCGTTAGCAAATTATGCAATAAGCCTTTTCATAGTTTAAGAATCGATTCCACTGCGCATGCGATTTTATCCCGAATTTCTCACCTTCTTTTGTCTAAACCTTCTTTTGTTCTTAATTAAACAAAAGAAGGTGAGAAATTCGGGATAAAATCGCATGCGCAGTGGAATCGATTCTTAAACTATGAAAAGGCTTATTGAAAACGTCTCCACAGACCGCCAAATAAAACACTAAATGCATTCTGATTGGGGCAATTCTGATGAACTTTCAGCTCAACATCACCTGCACTAAACTGGCTCAAAACTCTTCATGCATATTTATACAAAACATATTTGAAATAGCCTCGAGAAAAAAATATGAATTTTTTTCGTTTTTGTTGGGGTAGCGATAAAAAGCTGAAACAGTGGAAAGCAGAAAGAGCTGAAAAAGCTGGGGGGGGGGGGGGGGGGGGGGGAATGAAATAGCTGAAAAGTGCAATTCTATAAATTCTACGAATGTCTGTACTTGAATTACTTTCATCACTCTTATTATCATGAAAGAACTGAAAGAGGTTTGATTTTTTCCTTTATATACTATGCCGAGGAAAGCCAAAAACAACAATAACAACAACAAAACAACAACAACAACAGCAATACATCTTGCTCCGAGAAGCGCTTGACAACGTTTTCATGAAATTATCGATGCATGGCCACGACAATTATTATTTCGTTCCCGAGAAGGGATTAACATTTCTAAACAAAGATATAGCGGTTGATTCGGTTTTTTCATAAAATCATCTGCTTTTAATGCACATGTATACAAAACATATTTGAAATAGCCTCGAGAAAAAATTATGATTTTTTTTTTTCATTTTCGTCTATCGTTGATCATTTTTGTCTATCGTTGATCATTTTTGTCTATCGTTGATCAGGTTTTTTATCTACAAGATTTAAATTACCTGGAATTAATTATTCTTTGTATGAGACTTTTATGGGATTGTCGTAGCAGGCGAAAAGCACTATTTACTTTATTATCAATCTAAAAGGGTTTTTGTCCTCTATACCACAGCAAGGTGACATATGACAACCCACCGGCTTCATTTCTGCCATTGACTTCAACGCTCTTAGCAACAGTCCACTTAAGCAAGAAAAATTCTCTCAAAATCCTAATATAACTCAAGGCATATCAATCCTTTACCATCAATGTATCGAGTTCTAAATGGCTGAAAATATTCGTATTTTAAGATTATGAATTTGTATGATAGTGAAGTGTTAATCGCCCAAGGTCTAATCTCCCTAGTTACCAGTGTCACGATATAAAAAAGCTACACTAAGGTAGTTCTACCTATAAATTGAAACACCTTGCCAAAAGTTTTTCTTGCGAAATCTATATGAATCCATTGCTTTTTTTACCAATTTATTTTTTTGTTGCATAAGATTACATAAGCTGGGCACTAAGACAACGAATACGAACCTGATTTTAAAACTAATACAGTAAATGATTAAATGATATAAAATGATTATATATTTTTAGATCCTATGAGCTTGAAATTAATGCGTGACCGACTGAAAATCAGACTGCGTGATGGTATCCCGCTGCGTGCGGCGTCGCTTTGCAGTTGATCAGATTTGAAGTCTTTAACTGTTTACTGTCTATAAAAAATGCTAATTTTCATTTCCTAGCTACTATATACGGCGTCGCTTTGAAGTTGATCAGAATTGAAGTCTTTAACTGTTTACAGTCTATATAAAAACTGCTAATTTTTATTCCCTAGGTACTATGATAATATTCCTTGTTGTTGTAAAAAGTGCCTTTAACCCTAACTCAATATTTTCAGTATTGATTCTACAAGAAGTAAATATTGAATGGTAAAATTTGTTTATGCGATTTGAGTGATGCATGCATCTTGAAGATATCGAGCTCTATTCTTTATTCTTCTCCTTCTTCTTTCGCTCTTTTCTTCCCTCTTCTCCTCCTCGTGGTCCTTCTTCTTCTTTTTCATCATAATCATCATCATCATACTCATCATCATCATTATCTTCTTCACCGATCTCCTCTTCATCATCATCTTCTTCGTCTTCTTGTTGTTGTTGTTGTTCTTCTTCTTCTTCTTCTTCTTCTTCATCGAAAGTGTCAGTCATCCCGGACAACGGTGTCTTGTCTTCAATCTCTTTTTTAACATAAGCATTTAACTTAGAATCAAGGTTTTTGACTTCGAACTTTTGGAACATCATGATCAATTCTTTCAAGAATTGTGTGGCTTTTTTTTCATCTTTTCCGTGGTTGTCTAGATCGATATCTAGCACATTGCACTTGACATATACACACGGGCGATCAAATTTGTATGTGAATTTGGTCTTATTTTCAGCAGTCTGCTCTTTATATCTGTAGCATGTAACAGTGAAGTTTGTAAAAATCTCCACTACTTGGGTGAAGTCATTTCTGATGATCACCATCATGCTGTTTAATTCTGCTTGTTTTTCATAATTCTTACTTAGCTTATCTTGAATCAAGAAATGAGGGTGAAGCTGATCGTACTTGCTCCAGTATCTTCTTGCTTTATCTTTGCTACCACTTTCCAGGCAAAAATTCGCATCATTAGGGGAAACTTCACATTTGAAACGACACTTTCTTTCGTTTCTTCCGTGAGAATATTTTCCGATCCTAGGCCAAATTTTATGATCAATGCCGGTAGCCTCTAACATACACATACGAATAACCGACGATGCCGTTCGAGCGAAATGTTGGGGATGATTTCCAAACACTGTTGGGTCTTTAGAGTTGTTACTTGCGATTTTATCAATCCACGCATGTTGGAAGTACTTTAGGTGGAGTCGATCTTGCTTCTTAAGTTCATTGAGTGATTGAAATACAACATCGAAAGACGGATCAGTTTGAACGAAAATTGTTTCTTCTGGATATAATGCAGCCATCTTGATAACCCTGAAAGTCGTCACGCAACTCATCTCATTGTAAGTTCAATAATTTATTCAGGACACTCACTGTTGACAATGCTTTCCACACACTTGACAAACGATAAAATAACGACGTATACAGCAGATGTTTTTCCTTTTCGTGGTTGGAAACCCGACTGAAACACCCGCACTCTTTTTTTTTCTTCAATATTACAGTAAGATCGGCTGCGAAATAAGGTATATAAAATAAGAAAAAATGAAAGATGAAGATTTCCCTCTATCAAGTCCATCCAGTGCAAAGGAGAGAGCTTGAGGGAACTACAGCTCACACATTCCAAAATACATAGACAACGATAACTAAAAATAGTTTATATATGCAAAAATAAAAGATAAACACAAAATGTTTATAAGTATTTCAATTGTTCTCGAGAGTCGATGAATATTGGTTTTATCAGTTGGAGAGTTCCGAAGTAAAGATGCGAAAATAAAAGATAAACTATATGGAAATGATCATAAATATGCTGAACGAAATAATAATGTTTTCAGTGATGTTTAGAATTGCTCAAGAGAGTAGATCTTCCTAATTTCATCAGGTAAAGAGTTCTACAGTACTGGCACTGGGCCAGCGACAGAGTGTGAGGTATTCACGTGAGGAACAGACAACGGGTTGCGTGAGGATGATACTGAGGAGAGTACCTCTTCGAAGGTCTAATTCTGAGGTTTGATTTGTGTTACGCTATCGGCTATTCTATTGGTTGTCATCACCTATCCTACCTATCTTTCTAACCAAGGTCACTTGCAAAGAGCTGTTGTTTGAATTTTAAATTTCTTTTACTTTAGCTTTTGTACAGCCGCTTACCACCCTTCCCCCTCCCCCCCCCCCCCCCCCTGCGGTGAAAAACAGGGAGATAGCGTCACATTTCTTAATCGTGTTCCGAGGTTCCGTGGGGTCCTCAAGATTTTGAGCAACAATCTAATTAGTTGTTACACTTCTTCTTCGAAATTTAAGAATAACTATTAGATGTTCTCGAAGCAAGCTTGATGTTTGTGCTCTAATAATATAACTCAATAAAAATTAGAGAATCTACATTTAAGTTCACGAGGAGATTCAATCTTTGGAATTTGCTGTAAACGCAGTCTTTTATTCCTACTAAAAAGAAAACAAACTTGGATCGCTTGGTTAACTGCATTGAGGTGTATATAGCACACCAGATGATTATTTTTTCTATGAAGCTTTGCGCGCCTAGTTAGATTACCTGTTGCCTTTACGAAATTCACAAGAAGACTGGTAATGAACTCTTGGTGCAAAGAATTGTCGGATTAATTTACGATGCAAAAAAGCTCCGCCCTTATTATACGCATGCGCGCCACGAATTGATGTAACTAGATGCATCTAGTGATACAACTCGAGAAATGATCACAAATTGTTACAATGGCAGATAGCATGGAGCTTCTAACACGTTCCATATCGATCGATTGTGTATCTGAAATGAATACGTCAGAGGATAAATTATGTTATTTTTCAAGAATACAATTTCCGTCCAAACTGCCCCCCAAAAAACAGGATTAAGTTCATGTGCAATACAATACATAAATCTAGGCCCCGTCCACACTATGCCGGATAAAATTTGAATCCCAATTTTTATTCATTCGCTATGGCCTACCGTCCACACTAGTCCGGGCGAATCCAGAACGATTCTTCACTGAAAACGAATTTTTTCGAATACGGTCTCCAGAGTGGAACAATTTGAAAACACCGGCTAGCCGTATTAGTGTAGACGGAGAACATTCGTATCCGAAATATTTCGTTACAATGACGTCATGATTGTCATGGGAACATGGCGGGAAGGCTTAAAATTCACCGCAGGCTCAATTTCAGTTTCGATGCACATGCTCAGATGTGCAATGAGGCGTTTTTGCCGCCTCTGATCGGACTAGTGTGGACGCCAAACATTTTATCCGTTTTCATGCGTGGACGGAAAACTTTTTTTTCGGTTTCGGTGTGAAAGTTGACTCAAATTTTTCTGGCATAGTGTGGACGGGGCCGGAGATGCAAAATTAAGATAAGTTAACTTTTTGGTTAAACATAACAAAACTCGAGAACCGCCAAAAGCTGTCAGCAATTGTATATAAAGAGTCATTAGCAACAAACAACAATAACTGGTCTATTAAAGTAAAATCTCTATTAGACCGAAGCCACTTAGGGAATATCTGGCTTGAAATAAACCGCAATCATCGTTCAAGTTAGAATCCATTCAAAACAAAACTAGATTAACGGATATAGAAATTCAAGTCTGGCGAGGTGAACTCTTCAACGATAAATAAAAACTAGAAGAGGCCCCTCAGGCCAAAAAAAATAAATTAAGGACATATGGTCTGGTAAAAACAGATTACTCGTTTGAAAATTATTTCATCGAAGTTAAAAATTTTGAACACAGAAAATCATAAACCAAATTGAGAATTAGTAATCACGACCTTGAAATCAAAAAAGGAAGACATTCAAAAAAAAAAAAAAGAAGAAGAAGAAAGGATGTGCTTCCATTGCCCAGATAGTGTAGAAGATGAGAGGCACTTACTTATTCACTGTGCACTATATTCAAATCTAAGGGAAGAACTCTTCAAGGACATAAAAAACATAAACAATGATTCTCTTTTGTCAAATGAGAATCACTTGTTTCTGCTATTTATGAGTCCACCCAAAATGATAGCAGTAGCAGTAGCAAAATATGTCCATAACTGCTTTATAAAAAGATCACATACAATACAGAATTAATATAGAATGCGGTCTTCTTACCCAAACTAGGCACTAAATTAACAGATCAAAAACAGTTTTCCAGTGTTTGATACTCGGATCAAAACACGCGGGATGTTGAGAGAACACGAGAGGAGCGTAGGAAACCATGACGCGTAGCGGAGTGGTTTCCAGCTTCTCGAGTGTTCTCCCAAAATCCCAAGTGTTTTGATCAGAGTACCAAACACGGAAAACTGTTTTTTGATCTGTTTTATAAAATAACAAACACGCAAAAAACAAAAAAAAAACAAAAAAAAAACGTTATATTCTGATGTATTTGTAATGGATAACGCGAGCGTGTTTTGATGCCTCATCAAACATGGTTTTCGACCAATCGTAGCGCGCGCACTATCCCAGTTATTTTGTAAAGTAACTATACCAACTAATTTAAATAGGCGAATTCATTATAACATAATAGAAATTACTATTGATGGTTTTCAATCATTCCCAAGAAAATGAAATAACAAAAGACACGGCGGCAATGTTGGATGATATAACAAAAGAGACTATTGACGAATCTTTGTTGTTAAATTCATCCAACATGGCAGCCGTGAAAACCATCAATAAATCAACAATTATAGTCTTCATACATTTATTCGGGTAAAATGTCTATGTATAAACTAATACTTGATACCGAATAAGAAAAGTCTGTCTGTTTGTCTGTCTGTTTGTTTGTCTGTCTGTCTGTTTGTCTGTCTGTCTGTCTGTCTGTCTGTACAATATCCCGCCGAAAAGGGAAAATTTAATTAGGATAAGAAAAAACATTGGATCTTGGAATCTTATAAATAGAATAATTGGTTCTGTGTTAGCATGGACGATAAAAAGTAAACAAGAGATTTGATTGGGTCTCTTCGTTAGCAAATTATGCAATTGAAAACGTCTCCACAAACCGCCAAATAAAACACTAAATGCATTCTGATTGGGGCAATTCTGATGAACTTTCAGCTCAACATCACCTGCACTAAACTGGTTCAAAACTCTTCATGCATATTTATACAAGACATATTTGAAATAGCCTCGAGAAAAAAATATGATTTTTTTTCGTTTTCGTTGGGGTAGCGATAAAAAGCTGAAACAGTGGAAAGCAGAAAGAGCTGAAAAAGCTGGGGGGGGGGGGGGGGGGGGGAAATGAAATAGCTGAAAAGTGCAATTCTATAAATTCTACGAATGTCTGTACTTAATAATAATACTTTATTCAAAATGTAGATTACATATTTTGAAAAGGAAGACATTGAGGTTAGCCCTATATAAGTCCCCTAATTTAAAAATAAATAAATAATTTTAAGAACTAATAATATATATATATATATATGTACAATACTAACTTCAAAAAATGTTCATGTGTTTCTTAAGTCTTGTTTTAAATATTATTTACGTTGGGTTCATCTGTATGATTTACTACGTTATTAGGAAGATCATTCCAAGATTTGATTATTCGCACCAAAAAAGAATATTTGTAACAATTTATTCTAGCAGATTTGGTCTGTATTTTAAATTGGTGATTAGCTCTCGTTTTCGTACTTTTACAAAGTTCCAAATAGTCACTGAAATCTAGACCGTTCATCTTGTGTACAATCTTATAGCACTCAACTAGAGAGAGGAATTCCCTTCTAAGTTGCAAAGAGTTCCATTTGAGTATCTTACATCTGTCTTCATATGCCATCTCTTGTCGTTTTTGACCTAGTGCGATGCGTGACGCTCTTCGTTGTATAGATTCAATTGCATGGATATCCTTTACTAGGTGTGGTGCCCAAACTGGGCATGCATATTCCAGAATGGGACGGACCAGTGATTTATAGAGTATGGAAAAGATTTCCTTATTTCTACTACCCGTGGTACGTTTAACTAAACCAAGGACTTTATTTGCTTTATGTACAATTGCTTCTACATGTTTGGACCAACTTAGATCGCTCGACATTGTAACTCCAAGGTCTTTGTAGTCATGTACGTTCTTTAATGCTGTGTCGGATATGTGATATTGTGTTTTATTCTTATCACCCTTATGAGTTATCCTCATGGCTTCACACTTTTTAGGGTTAAACTTGACTTGCCAATCCGCCGCCCAGTCTTCTAAAGAAGCAAGGTCCGACTGTAGAGCTGTTACATCCCCAACGTCGGTTAGTCGTCTATAGATCTTAGTATCATCAGCAAACAATTTGATGCTTGATGTGGCTACATTTGGAATGTCATTTACATATAACAGAAACAAGATCGGCCCCAGAATTGAACCTTGCGGGACACCCGATGTTACTGGAGACCAATCAGAAAAGGATCCACGTATTTGCACTCTTTGTTTTCTATTAGTTAGAAAATTCCTGAACCACAATAGTAATTGATCGTCAATGCCATACCTGTTAAGCTTGAAGAGTAGGCGTTCATGTGGAACGCTGTCAAACGCCTTTGACAGGTCTAAAAAGATAACATCTGTCGCTTTTGAGGTATTTCTTGATAAACACCAGTCATTATAGCTACTTAGAAGTTGGGCTACCGTTGATCTGCCTTTTAAGTATCCAAATTGATTTTGGTTTAATAGTTGATGTTCTGTCCAGAAGGCTATGACTCTTGATCGTACTATTTTCTCTGCCACTTTACAAATGATAGATGTCAACGAGATTTGACGGTAATTTTCCTTGTTGTGTTTTGGACCTTTTTTGTGGATTGGAGTTATATTTGCAATTTTCCAGTCCGATGGAAGTGTACCAGAATAAAACGACTTGTTAAACATCTTGCACAGTGATGTGGATAATTCCTTTGCACATTCTTTCAAGATACGCGGTAGTACTTGATCGGGCCCAGGGGACTTGTGAATGTTCAATTCTTTTAGATAACTTTCCACTTCATTAGCTGAACATTGAACGTTGCGTAACTTTTCAGTAACAACAAAGCCAAATTCTGGAAGGATGCATTGTTCTCGTGTAAATACAGATGAAAAGTATTCATTCATGTGTTGTGCTATGTCTTGATCACTTGTCACTTCTTGACTTCCTTCTTTCAGCAACACTAAGTCGTTGGTACCTTTTCGTTTTGATTTCATGTAGTTCCAGAATGGCTTTGAATTGTTCTCGGATTTTAGTTTGTTTGCTAGATCTTTCAGATGGTTCCATTTTGCTGAATTGCATTGCTTTTTCAAAGAGTTGTTTAGATTACGGTACGCAGTCCACTGTTCCTCGTTGTTCGATTTTTTGGCTTTTTTATAGAGGTTTTTCTTTTTCCTGCACAGTTTTATTAGATCTTTGGTAATCCATGGTGCACTAATTTTCCTTTTTTGACGGTATTTTGGTATACTATCGTTGACTGCTGCAAAGTAAAGGTCTTTCCAGGTTTCCCAATTGGTGTTTATATCTTCGTCTTCCAAAATACAATCCCACGGTGTTTTATTAAACAGAGCTCTAAGATGATTCCAATCGGCTTTGCTAAATGCGTAGACTTCTTTTTTTGACACACGGTTTTGATAAGGATGGGTGTCCACTTTAAAAGTTATTGAATTGTGGTCGGAGAAGGGTTCTCCGACTTCGAGGTCTTTAATCAAATCAGCATTTGTAGTTAGTACAAGATCTAAAATATTCTTCTCGCGAGTAGGTTCATCAACTGATTGTTGTAAAAAGTTATCATGAATTATTTCTGAGAGAAGAGTGTGATGTTCAGAGGTTTTTGTAGGTTGGTTGGTAGCCCAGTCAAACTCGCTAAGATTAAAGTCACCAAGTATTAATAAATCCGTAGTTGAAATGTTAGTGAGACAATTCTGAAGGTCTTCTAAAGGTTTGAGATTGCTGTTTGGTGGTCTATAAAACACTCCAATGGTTAACTTCTTGTTGTTGTTCCCGGTAGTTATATCAATAAAGAGTATTTCTGATTGACAATTTAAATCTTCTCTTAAAGAAGTTATAATACAATTTCTCGTGGCAATCAACACTCCTCCGCCATGTCTTCCCGCCTTTCCAGGACGGTCTCTTCTATAAACACTATAGTCGTTGCCGAATACTTCGGCGTCCGTTATCGAAGCGTCTAGATGGGTCTCAGTAAGAACTATGATGTCAACTTGGCTTTTGGCTAATTCTAGTCGCAATTTTGCGATTTTGTTTACGATACTCCTGGCATTCGAGTAGAATACTGATAACTTCGAGGTTTGATTTGTCACCTTATTTTTTGTGTCTACATTGTCATTATTGTTTCTGTCGTCGTGGCCAGGGTTAGGATGAATGTCTCCACAAGACAGTATACGAAGCTCCAGTTGAAAACTAGCGTCGTGGTTACTGTAGAACTTAATTCTTTGCTAGTAGAATCGTCTCCGTGGTCGGGCATACCAGAACGCCGAGTTGTTGTTTGAGATTGATACCAAGATGAATTCAACTTGTGCTGGTTTATACTCTTGAAAGTATGGATTCGGTACCAGAATATCATTTTGTCTGAAGACTTGAGTTTCATGTGTTATCTTGCGTTGGCTTTCAGTAAAAAAAGTGAGGATTAACGACCCAATAAGATAAAAACTGCGGAGCCGTTTCAAGTCAGCACGTTTAACCTTCGTCATGCCTTTGTACTTGAATTACTTTCATCACTCTTATTATCATGAAAGAACTGAAAGAGGTCTGATTTTTTCCTTTATATACTATGCCGAGGAAAGCCAAAAACAACAATAACAACAACAAAACAACAACAACAACAGCAATACATCTTGCTCCGAGAAGCGCTTGACAACGTTTTCATGAAATTATCGATGCATGGCCACGACAATTATTATTTCGTTCCCGAGAAGGGATTAACATTTCTAAACAAAGATATAGCGGTTGATTCGGTTTTTTCATAAAATCATCTGCTCTTAATGCACATGTATACAAAACATATTTGAAATAGCCTCGAGAAAAAATTATGATTTTTTTTTTTCATTTTCGTCTATCGTTGATCATTTTTGTCTATCGTTGATCAGGTTTTTTATCTACAAGATTTAAATTACCTGGAATTAATTATTCTTTGTATGAGACTTTTATGGGATTGTCGTAGCAGGCGAAAAGCACTATTTACTTTATTATCAATCTAAAAGGGTTTTTGTCCTCTATACCACAGCAAGGTGACATATGACAACCCACCGGCTTCATTTCTGCCATTGACTTCAACGCTCTTAGCAACAGTCCACTTAAGCAAGAAAAATTCTCTCAAAATCCTAATATAACTCAAGGCATATCAATCCTTTACCATCAATGTATCGAGTTCTAAATGGCTGAAAATATTCGTATTTTAAGATTATGAATTTGTATGATAGTGAAGTGTTAATCGCCCAAGGTCTAATCTCCCTAATTACCAGTGTCACGATATAAAAAAGCTACACTAAGGTAGTTCTACCTAATTGAAACACCTTGCCAAAAGTTTTTCTTGCGAAATCTATATGATTCCATTGCTTTTTTTACCAATTTATTTTTTTGCTGCATAAGATTACATAACCTGGGCCCTAAGACAAATACGAAGCTGATTTTAAAACTAATACAGTCGTATAAAATGATATACTTTTAGTTCCTATGAGATGGAAATTAATGCGTGACCGACTGAAAATCAGACTGCGTGACGGTATCACAGGCCGTCGCTTTGCAGTTTATCAGAATTGAAGTCTAAACTATTTACCGTCTATAAAAAATGCTAATTTTTATTCCCTAGATACTAAATACGGCGTCGCTTTGCAGTTGATCAGAATTGAAGTCTTTAACAAAAAAAAAAAAAAAAAAAAAAAAAAAAATATTTTTTAACTGCTAATTTTTATTCCCTAGGTACTATGATAATATTCCTTGTTGTTGTTAAAGTGTCTTTAACCCTAACTCAATATTTTCAGTATTGATTCTACATGAAGTAAATATAGAATGGTAAAATTTGTTTATGTGATTTGAGTGATGCATGCATCTTGAAGATATCGAGCTCTATTCTTTCAATATGTTAATAAGTGTGATGGTGTTTTTATCGTCCTTATCATTTTCTGCGGTGGCAGGTTCTTCTTCTACTCCTTTTTCTCTTCTTTTTCATCCCTCTCCTCCTCCTTCTTATTCATCTTCTTCACTGTCTTCTTCGGCAATTTCAAGGCGTCCAAAATGTTCAGACAACGGTGTCTCGCCGTACATCGCTTGTTCAACGTATGCATCAAATCTATCATCATTGACCTTGAAGTTTGGATTCATCAATGTTTTCACGATTTCTGTGAATCTTTTGTCCACTCCCTGATTAATGTCTCGCACAATGCAAAGGACATGCACACTCGACTTGTAAATTCTTCTTCTCTCGCATGTGACAGTGAATTTTGTTGTGATCTCTACCACTTCCTTGAAGTTATTTCTGATGATAACCATCATTCTCTTAAATGTTGCTTGTCTTCCATAATCCTCACCTAGTTCATCTTCTATCAAGAAATGAGGGTGAAGCTGATCATACCTGCTCCAGTATCTTCTTGCTGCTTCTCGGTCTTTTGCCAGCCTAAAAGGCTCACCTGTACGGGTAACTTCACAATCGAAACTACAATTTTTTTTGTTTCTTTTGTGAGAACGTTTTCCGATCTTGGGCCAAAGATTATCTTCAATGCCGGTAGCCCTTAACATACACATACGAATAACCGACGATGCCGTTCGAGCGAAATCTAGGTGACGATCTCCAAACAACTTTGGGTCTTTCCTATTGTTACTTTCGATTCTATTAATCCACGCATGTTGGGAGTATACAACGCGGAGTCGACGTTCCTCTTCAAGTTCAACGAGTGATTGAAGTACAACACCGAAAGACGGATCAGTTTGAACGAAAATTGTTTCTTTTGGATATGATGCATCCATCTTGATAACCCTGAAAGTCGTCACGCAACTCTTCTCATTGTAAGTTCAATGATTTATTCAGGACACTAACTGTTGACAATGCTGACAATACACTTGACAACCGATAAAATAACGACGCCTACAGCAGATGTTTTCTTTTTCGTGGTTGGAAACCCCGACTGAAACACTCGCACTGGTTTTTTTCAATATTACAGTAAGATTGGCTGCGAAATAAGGTATATAAAATAAGAAAGAATAAAAGATGAAGCTTTACCTCTCTCAAGTCCACCCAGTGCAAAGGAGAGAGCTTGAGGGATACAATCAATAAACTATATCAACAGACAAAACTAAACGAAACCGACACTTGAGATGAAGGCCATTGGTTTATAATGATGAAGTGTGGATAGACAGGACCGCCATTTTACGTGGTTATTCAAGCCACGTGAAGGTCTAGCCATTTGTAGTTGCTATTACGAAGGCAGCACCTTCTCCTCAGTTATTTTAAGCTCGCCAGATACACCGTACTGACGAGGCCCAATACGGGCCGAAACAGCTGTCCACGGTTTCTTGTCATGAGCTGGCTCATTTTTTACGCGACTTGAAGTTGTGAAAGGCTTGTATGGCATTCTTCTTCAGTCGTTTCATCTGGGAATGCCAGCTCACTAGAAACACCGTGCTGACGAGGCGGAATACAGGCCGAAACAGATGTCGACGGTTTCTAGTTGAGCTGGCTTATTTTTTACGCGACTTAAAATTGTGAAAGGCTTGTATGGCACTCTTCTTCAGTCGTTTCATCTAAGGCTCGTAATTTACCTATTACGCATGTTCTTATTACGCATATTCTTATTACGCATATTCTTATTTTAAGATCCTGAGTGTTGGTCTGTCCGACTGACGACAACTGAGCCAACCATGTGGCAGTGGTAGACTTGCTGCTATACGTTTGCTTCAAAACCGGCTTTGTTTTGTTTCTGGTTGAATAAAAGGTTTTCATAGAGGCGAATTCATTCATATTTTGCCAAAATTAACTTTAGCTTTGTATGATGGAAAATCTCTAAAGATATTAAAACTTTTTGCCGTTCAGGCTCTTTTGTAAATCATCAACAGAAACTTTTGCGCTAGTGCGCATGCTCTACCTTAAATGACACGAGTAAAAAACATCTACGCGTGCTCTGAATTCGTATGCAAATTAGTCAAAACATATGTACATTTGTTTGCTAATACAGTATCTTGGTCTGACCATAGTTAATAGAGGGGAATGGTTAGGAAAATCTATTGTCATAGGTTATTGTTCACTTTTTTCAAGCGTGACCGTGCACAATCCATTGTCTTACCATTGTTGGCAATGGCTGAGTGAACAGACCAAAATCTTTCTTTTGGGTGCTAGTTCAAGATACTTAAAGATTTATAAGAGATATTCGAATATTCCTTACAATAATCCCATAGACGAAGTTTTTGTTTACTTATTTTGCATTTTCGGATGAGCATAAATCAAACATTGTGCACGGTCAAGACCGGTTCAACATCAAAAGCGAACAAAGACCTGATAACAATAGGTTTCCTAACCATTCCCCTCTATTAACAATGGTCTGACAAAAGTATACTCGCAAACTTTTTTGTATACTTAGGGTATCAGGGTACCTCTAGCAACCATTGTGCATTAAACTCTTAATAGCACAAAACTTTTTAATCAAAACATCAACAAAGTATACATTTTCTGAAAGCTCAATAAATGTAGAAACTTTTCCGTTTTTTCCTTTTTGTAAAATAAATTTATCCTTTTAAGTTAGAGCGAATTATTCAAATTTTTACCTTGGCATCTTCGCGGAGTTCGATGACAGCCGGTAATGATCGGAAACCAATGCTTATTACCTTTCCGAGATCACGAAACATCACTTGTCAAAGAGCAATTTTGGGGTACCCTGATACCTTAATAGGAGAAAACAAAAAATTTTTTTCTTCTCTCAAACTCTTCAAAATTCTTAGAAAAATTGCTGAAATGCAGCGCATGCGCAAACGTTTTTCTCTAGCGTCACATTTCCATTCTTGTTAGCAATCTCGTTCGAGTTAAATATGGTAATTTATGCTAATTAAGGATTCTATTGCTCTGTCATCTAACCACAATCAATCGTCCTCTTCTTGTTTTCGAGACTGTTACGCGAAACAAATGTTCATACGCGCGCGATAGTATAATATTCTACCCTATGTATTGTTATGAATGAGACTCTCATGAGGTATCCACTATGACCCGGAACAATGCTCAGGTAACCCATAGTGTAATATTTTTTATCCCGCTTGCTCGCGGGTCGACGTCTGTACTCTTACCGTTAATTTGAATGAAGAATGAATGAAGTGGCGCAGAGGGACCACAGTTCCCTTTATACATTACTCTATTTGCACATTACAATTCCCTAGCCTATTCATCATAATATTCACAATGACTGTGAATAGTATTGTTGTTCTAATCGTCCACCTGTATTCTCTATATTATACTGTATATGATTAATCGAAGGGAACGTTCTTTTTTTATCGTTAGTTTTTCTTGTGAGCTGCGTCAGTGTTTCTAATGAAACAGTAATGATAAAAAGGTAAATTATACACCGTGAAAAGATGAAAAAAGTTACCGACGTTTCGGACGCTAGTCCTTCGTCAAAACGTCAGTAAGTTTTTTCATCTTTTCACGGTGTATAATTTACCTTTTTATCATTACTGTTTTTTTTACCAGTTTATTTTGTTGTTGTTAAGATTACATAAGCTTGGCACTAAGACGAATACGAAGCTGATTTTAAAACTAATACAGTCGTACAAAATGATAATATATTTTTAGTTCCTACAACACAGTATGAGCTTGGAATTGATGCGTGACCGACTGAAAATAAGACTGCGTGATGGTATCCCGCGGCGTGCGGCGTCGCTTTGCAATTTCTCAGAATTGAACTCTTTCTCAGAAGTCTTTAACTGTTTACCGTCTATAAAAAAAATTTGCAAATTTTTTATTTCCTAGCAACTATATACGGCGTCGCTTTACAGTTGATCAGAATTGAAGTCTTTAACAAAAAAAAATTTAACTGCTAATCTTTATTCCATAGGTACTATGATAATATTCCTTGTTGTTGTTAAAGTGACTTTAACCCTAAATCAATATTTTCAGTATTGATTCTACAGGAAGTGAATAGTCGAATGGTAAAATTTGTTGATGTGATTTGAGTGATGCATGCATCTTGAAGATATCGAGCTCTATTCTTTCAATATGTTTATAAGTGTGATGGTGTTTTTATCGTCCTTATCATTTTCTGCGGAGCCAGGTTCTTCTTCTACTACTTCTTCTTTTGCTCTTTTCTTCTCTCTCCTCCTCCTTGTGTTCCTTCTTCTTCATCATCATCTTCACCGTTCTCGTCTTCATCATCATCTCCACCGCTCTCGTCTTCATCATCACCTTCTCCGTCTTCTTGTTGTTCCTGTTTTACTTGTCCTTGTTGTCGTTGTTCTTCTTCTTCTTTTCCAATATGAAAGTAGTCATTGAAACTGACCGTCAACTCGGACAACGATGTCTTGTCGTCCATTTCTTTTTTTAACTTTTTGAACGTAAGCATTTCTTATAATCGAAGTTTTTGACTTCGGACTTTTGGCACATCTTGATCAATTCTTTCAAGAATTGTGTGGATTCTTCATCCTCTTTTCCGTGGTTTTGTGGATCAATCTCTAGCCAATGCACCTTACCTGTACACGCGGGCTATCATATTTGTATGTCACTGTGGTCTTATTTCTATCCGTCGGCTTTACTTTTCTGCATGTGACAGTGAAGTTTGTTAAAATCTCTATTACTTGGGTGAAGTCATTTCTGATGATAACCATCATGCTGTTTAATGTTGCTTGTCTTCCATAATTCTCACTTAGTTTATCTTGTATCAAGAAATGAGGGTGAATTTGATCGTACTTGCTCCAGTATCTTCTTGCTTTATCTTTGCTACCATTTTCCAGGCAAAAATTCGCACCATTAGGGGAAACTTCACAGTGGAAACTACAGTTTTCTTTGTTTCTTTCCTGAGAATATTTTCCGATCTTAGGCCAAAGATTATCTTCAATGCCGGTAGCTTTCAACATACACATACGAATAACCGACGATGCCGTTCGAGCAAAATATTTGGGATGAGACGGTCCAAACAACATTGGGTCTTCACGATTGTTACTTGCGATGGGATTAATCGACGCATATTGTCTGTACGATTCACGGAGTCGACTTCGGTTGTTAAGTCCAATGATTGATTGAAGTACAACATAGAAAGAGGGATCAGTTTGTAAGAAGATTGTTTCTGCATATGATTTGAGGCATCTTGATACCCTTGAAAGTTGCCACGCAACTCCTCTCATTGTAAGTACATTAATTTATCTAGGACACTAACGGTTGACAACGGTTTCCATACACTTGACAAACGACAAAACAACGACGCCTACATAATACAGCAGATGTTTTTACTTTTCGTGGTTGGGAACCCCGACTGAAACACCCGCACTCGTTTTTTTCCAATATTACAGTAAGATCGGCTGCGAAATAAGGAATATAAAATAGGTAAAAATGAAAGATGGAGCTTTACCTCTCTCAAGTCCACCCAGTGCAAAGGAGAGAGCTTGAGGGAACCACAGCTCACACATTCCAAAATACATAGACAACGATAAGTAAAAATAGTTTATATATGCAAAAATAAAAGGTAAACACAAAATGTTCATAAAGTATTTCAATAGACCTTATTCGTGGTGTGACAATGTTTTTCCAATTCAGCGTGACGAGCCTCCAGGGGATTCATTTTCTTTTGTTTTTACTCTTCGAAAAATTCATCCCAAAGGATACGAAAGGAATAACGATGATATCCCGACAAGCTTACAAAACAATAGCTCTTCATTCCCCCAGAGGTTTGTCACGCTGAATTAGGAAAACATTGTCACACCACGAATAAGGTCTATTGTTCTCAAGAGTCGATGAATATTGGTTTTATCAGGTAGAGAGTACCAAAGTACTAGTACTAGTACCAGCAACAGAATGTGAGGTATTCACGTGAGGAACAGACAACAGGTTGTGTGAGGATGATAAAGGAGAGTATGGCTGGTAAGGTATATTTCTGAGGCTTGATTTGTGTTACGTTATCGGCTATTCTATTGGTTATCATCACCTATCCTACCTATCTTTCTAACCAGGGTCACTTGGAAAAAGCTGTTGCTTAAATTTTAAATTTCTCTTATTTTAGCCTTTGTACAGCCGCTTACTACCCCTCCCCCCTGCGGTGAAAAACACGTAGGTAGCGTCTGTGTCACATATCTTAATCATGTTGCGAGGTCCCGTGAGGTTCTTAAGTTTTGGAGGTTCTTAGAAATGCAAGAATAACTTTTAGATGTTCTCGAAGCGAGCTTGATATTTGTGTTCTAATAATATAACTAACGAAAATAATTTCAATCGAATATTGGAGAACATTTAAGTTCACGAGGAGATTCAATCTTTAGAATTGCTGTAAACGCAGTCTTTTATTCCTACTAAAAAGAAAACAAACTCGTATCGCTTGGCAAAATATCGTGTCTGCTTCTTAGAAATCAACGTCAAATTATTCGCCTGTTCTCATATTGATATAAAAAAACATTAACCAATGAACGAGGGAAAAATTTACAATTTGTGTTAAAAATCTTTACAGAACTGCTATTGGTTTTGGACCCGGAAGTGGATTTTTCCATATGACCAACGTCATTCTTACTATATATATCTTCGGTCAGTGCACAAATAACGTTTTTCTTTAACTTTCCAAAAGAAGATGACGCGATCAAATGCATTGAGGTGTACATAGCACACCAGATGGTTATTTTTTCTATAAAGCTTTGCGCGCCTAGTTAGATTATCTGGTGCCTTTCCGAAATTCAAAAGTAGACTGGTAATGAACTCTTGGTGCAATGAATTGTGGGATTAATTTAGGATGGAAAAAAGCTTCGCCCTTATTATGACGATGCGCACCACGAATTGATGTAACTAGATGCATCTGGTGATACAACTCGAAAAATGATCACAAAATGCTACAATAGCAGAAAGCATGGCGCTTCTAACACGTTCGGCTAATTCAAGATCAGTTTTATTTATTTACACCACATTAAGATATGCTTATTACATTTTACAGATAATAATAGAAAAAAAAGAAGAAGGTGTTAGGTTACCTGAAGTAGTCAAACAACTAATCGAGTCAGCTAGCCTATTATCTGAGGTGCATACGAGAGAAGAATAAATTATGTCATTTTTCAAGAATACTTCCGTCCACGCTGTTTTGAACCCGACAATGATTTTGAAATTGAGTTTTTTGGTTTGGTTCTTCCCCATACTTGCTAACTCAAAACAAAAACTGAAAACGATCTTTTTCGAATACGGTCTACAGAGTGCAACAATTTGAAAACGCCGGCTAGCCGTATTACTGTGGACGGAGAACATTTCGTATCCGAAATATTTCGTTACAATGACGTCATGATTGTCATGGGAACATGGCGGGAAGGCTTAAAATTCACCGCAGGCTCAATTTCAGCTTCGATGCACATGCTAAGATGTGCAATGAAGCGTTTTTGCCGCCTCTGATCAGACTAGTGTGGACGCGAAACATTTTATCCGTTTTCATGTGTGGACGGAAAACTTTTTTTTCGGTTTCGGTGTGAAAGTTGTGCATTCAATATTATAAGGCATAGTGTGGACGGGGCCGTAGATGCAAAATTAAGATCAGTTAAGTTTTGGTTAAACACAACAAAACTCCAGGACCGCCAAAAACTGTCAGCAATTGCCCTATTTCACTATGACATCACTGCTTGTTTGTGGGGATAGAATAGAAAATTCAACAAAATTTGCTCCTAGCGAAACAGTTTAATCTAAAATGGCCTGGTTTTCAGATATAATGTGTGTTGATATGTACTAAAAAATATTCTGAGCGTTTGCTGGCTATTCTACTTCTCTTCGTGGATTGATACGGGTTTTAGAACAATTTTCGGTGAATTTGCGTTGATTTGACCCCCTCCGATGACCATGATCCTTTGCGTTTAAACAATAGATTGTTTTGATGTGACGTCATAGTGAAATAGGGCAATTGTATATAGATAGTCATTAGCAACAAACAACAATAACAGGTCTAGTAAAGTAAAATCTTTATTAGACCGAAGCGGAATGTCTGGCTTGAAATAAAATGCAATCATCGTTCAAGTTAGAATCCATTCAAAACAATTAAAACTAGATGAACGGATGTAGAAATTCAAGTCTGGCGAGAGGAACTCTTCAACGATAAGAAAACAAGAAGAAGCCCCTCAGGCCAAGAAAATGAATTAAGGACATATCGTCTGATGGTAAAAACGGATCACAATCTTTTGAAAATTATTTCATCGAAGTTAAAAAAATTTTGAACACAGAAAACAATTGAGCAAATTAAGATTTAGTAATCACGACCTTGATGAATCGAAAAGGGAAGATATTTAAGGAATATATATATATATATATATATATAAACAGAAGAAAGGAGGTGCTTCCATTGCCCAGATAGTGTAGAAGATGAGAGGCACTTCCTTATTCACTGTGCACTATATTCAAATCTAATGGAAGAACTCTTCAAGGACATAAAAACATAAACAATGAGTTTGTTTCTGCTATTTATGAGCCCGCACAAAATGATAGCAGTTGCAGTAGCAAAATAGGTCCACAACTGCTTTATCAAAAAGGTCACATACAATACAGAAAATAGAATGTGTTCTTCTTACCCAAACTAGGCACTAAATTAACAGTTTTCCGTGTTTGATACTCTGATGTTGAGAGAACACAAGAGGAGCGTAGGAAACCATGACGCGTAGCCGAGTGGTTTCGCAGCTTCTCGAGCCTTTATACAATTATTCGGGTAAAATGTCTATGTATATTCTAATACTTGATACCGAATAAAAAAGTCTGTCTGTCTATCCTTCCATCCGTCTGTCTGTCTGTCTGTCTGTCCGTCTGTCCGTCCGTCTGTCCGTCCGTCTGTCCGTCCGTCTTTCCGTTCGTTCGTCCGTCCGTCCGTCCGTCCGTCCGTCCAATATCCAGCGAGAAAAGGAAAATTTAGTTAGGATAGGAAAAACATTGGTTTTGTAATCTTATAAATAAAATAATTGGCTTTGTGTTAGCATGGACGATAAAAATAAACAAGAGATTTGATTGGGTCTCTTCGTTAGCAAATTATGCAATTGAAAACGTCTCAACAGACCGCCAAATAAAATACTAAAATGCATTCTGATTGGGGCAATTCTGATGAACTTTCAGCTCAACATCACCTGCACTAAACTGGCTCAAAACTCTGTATGTATTTGTATACAAGGCATAGCCTCGAGAAAAAAAATATGAATATTCGTCGTTTTCGTCTATATTTGATCAGGTTTTTTATCTACAAGATTTAAATTACCTGGAATTAATTATTCTTTTTATGATACTTTTATGTACGGTAGCCCACAAGTGCACACCGAATTCCAAACTCCACACCGAATTCGAAACGCTCGCACCGAATTCAAAACACTATCATCGAATTCCAACCGCTCACACCGCATGTTTCAAAAACTCACACCGAATTCAAAACACTCACACCTAATTCAAAACACTCACACCGAATTCAAGACACTCACACCTAATTCAAAACACTCACACCGAATTCAAAACCGTGAAAGCCTGGATACTTGGTAGTGGCGAGGGACTGTGGTAGAGTCTAAGAGGAGGGCATAGGAAAAAATGGCGTCTTCAGTTTTATCGTGTAACAGTTGTAAAGAAAAAAGTGTATTTGGGTGATAACTTCTGTATTACTTGTGGCAACCGCCTCAATTTAGAAGAAATTACCATTCGGTACTATTTTGCGGAGGGCTGCGATTACAGAGTGAGTTAGAGATGTTATCATGATATTGGTATGAGTTTAGGACTCTCAAGAGCAGGCTAAACGCTCTTGGGCTTCGTCGAAGGTCAGTTAGCTCCTACGAAAACGAAATAAGAGCAAGAATTCAGCTAGAATTTGATGGTCCAGGGTGTATGGGTGGATACAGAAGTATGTGGCATACGTTACGTCTTGAGGGATTCCAGGCAACAAGGCATGTAGTTGAAAAGCTCTTACGTGAAACGGATCCCGAGGGGAGTGAAGCCAGAACTAGACATCGACTCAAAAAGAGAGTTTATGTAAACCAGGGACCCAACTACTGCTGGCATTTGGATGGGTACGACAAACTCAAACCTTATGGATTCCCAATACACGGTTGTATAGATGGGTTTAGTAGAAAGATGATTTGGTTAAGGGTGTCAAGATCCAACAATTGTCCTTCAGTGGTTGCTAACTGGTATATGGAAGCTGTAGAAGAACTGGGAGGATGTCCTTTGAAGTTAAGAACAGACTTAGGAACTGAAAACTGTATTGTGGCAGCCACACAATGTTATTTCATGAGTGATGATAAAGCCCATATATAAGCTCCGCAATGACCACAGAAATTCTGACCAGCAGCAATTCCCGGTTTGCCACACTGAGGGCAGAACATTTTGAGTTAAATGTTCAGTAAACTGACTAGATTTTAAAAGCAAACTTGGAGCACGTGCGTGTGTTGTTGATCTTGACGTGGAGAGTGCAACGGCTGAGCGAGGACTGTGGAGAGTCTAGAGAGTCTGTCGGCAAGGTGTCGGCAAGTATCCATACCAGGCTGTCACGGTTTTGAATTCGGTGTGAGTGTTTTGAATTCGGTGTGAGTGTTTTGAATTCGGTGTGAGTGTTTTGAATTCGGTGTGAGTGTTTTGAATTCGGTGCGAGCGTTTCGAATTCGGTGTGGAGTTTGGAATTCGGTGTGCACTTGTGGGCTACCGTATTTATGGGATTGTCGTAGCAGGCGAAAAGCACTATTTACTTTATTATCAATCTAAAAGGTTTTTGTCCTTTATACCACAGCAAGGTGACATTTGACAACCCACCGGACTCATTTCTGCCATTGACTTCAACGCTCTTAGCAACAGTCCACTCAAGCAAGAAAAATTCTCTCAAACTCCTAATATAATTGAAAATTAGACAAGAGGTAGACTTACCTTGAAGGATAATTGTAATTCTATGAGCCATATGGAACATTATGACCTTATTATGCGTACTTTCTTGCGCATGCGCAAAGCCCACATTCCAAAGAAAACCATTGTTATGCAAATAGCAAACAGGTATATAATGTGAACGCCGGACAGACCAGGCCTCTCCTTTTCTTATGTGCAGATTAAAACAAACAAGAACATTTGGTATCATAACACTAGTAGGGGTTGGGAAGTCATATATCATGCTCCGACCCGGGTGGGAAAATAAGGTCATAATGTTCCATATGGCTCATAGAATTACAATTATCCTTCAAGGTAAGTCTACCTCTTGTCTAATTTTCAATTCTCTTTCACCATACTACACATTATGCCCTTATTATGCGTGTTTAAAGACATGATGCCAAATGATATTAGTAAGAAGATGCAATCAAAATGTACTGGTCATAGTCTTTATTATTATGACAAGACAATAGCACCTACAGATTTGCTTGTAGTAACGACAGGTTTATTGTAAAACCTATTTAAACGTGCTGGCAGCCGACCAGTCAGCTAGCTTCGAAATGTCTGAAATGGAGGCTCCTTTAAGTAGGGCTGCAGAGCTAGCTGCGGAACGAAAACTATGAGCCTTATAGATTGATGTGTCTACAGAGGCTTGCTGAAGCACAGTCTTAAGCCAACGAGCTATGGTGCACAAGCGAACTGCCCTATGGGGCTTACAAAATGAAATAAATATTTGATTCACTGAACCCTCATCCAAAGTTCTAGGGATTCAGTTTGAGCAATATAATGCAAGAGATGTGCACGTGGGCACAAATTAATGTTTTCAGCAAAGCGTGGAATCTCGACCTTTGGAAAAGTCTTTCCTGGTCGAGATGTCTTAATACGGTCCTTTATTAGAAATACGATCTTGTCTTCATAGACCGACATGTTATCGAGGCTGAGCTTATGAAGTGACTGGCACCTTTGGGCAGTAACTAGAGCAATTAAGGTGGCCACCTTCAGGGTCAACTCTTTCAGCTTCTGTAAGCTTTGCCTTCGTTAAATACATCATTAAGGAAATCCAGAAAGGCTGTTACAGGTGCTTGAAATAAATCAAGCGACCTAGTACCGCACCAGCTACACCAGTAGTGCCAGGCTGCACTGTATTGCTTGCAGGTGCCCTGAGACCAAGACTGACAGATAACTTTGGCAGCGTCTTTTGAAATGCCTTGGTCAACGAGCTGTTGCCTGACACAGTCCAACCAGCCAGTTGAAGCTGATCTCGAAGAGGGTGGACTTGGTCGTTGTGACGCAGGATCAGCAGATTGTGCCACCTGGGCAGTAGAATTGGACGAGCTGTAGACATTTCCAGAAGACTGGGATACCATGACTGGGAAGGCCACACTGGGGTTACGAGTAACACACGTTGGACCTTGTCTCTCTTCAGTTGGATTAGAACTCTTGCAATAAGGCTAAAAGGAGGAAAGGCGTACGCATTAAAATCTTTCCAAACTAGAGAAAATGCGTCACATGCAAAAGCCGACGGATCTGGTGACCACGACGCAAAACGACGCACTTTGGCGTTCAGGCGCGAGGCAAAGAGATCTATATCAGGATCGAACGTTGCCTGCGACAACCACTTAAACACAGTGGGATGGAGGCTCCATTCCGTTCTGTCATTAAAGTGGCGAGAGTTAAAGTCCGCAGTTTCGTTATGAATACCCGAAACATGGACGGCACTGAGCATTAGGTTTCTAGCTATACACCATTCCCAGATAGTTCTTGATAGCTGGTTAATAGCGGGAGAGTGAATTCCACCCATGTTGTTAATATAATAAACGGCCGTCGTATTATCGATTTGTAACTGGACATGAGCATTGCGCAATTCTTTAGTGAAACATTTCAGAGCGAAAAACGCCGCTAAGGTTTCGAGATAATTAATGTGATGAGTGGTTTCGGTTAGAGACCACAAACCACCTGTGTTAAGTGTATTACAACACGCTCCCCAACCCGCACCACTAGCGTCACATGCTATAGTGATATCGGGTGCGGATGCAATCAAGGCTAAACCGTTATGATCAGCAATGTTATGGATTACCCACTGTAGATCGTCGCGTGCTTGGACACTCAGTGGACATGGGTCTTCAAAAGAAACGCCACGAGAAATAAGCTCAGATTTGCACATTTCGGTCGAGCGATAGAACAGTTTCATATACTTTATAGCTCGGAAAGCAGAAACTAAGAGACCCGAAACTTGGGCGACCTCGCGAACAGTAGGAGCGGAGTTCAATAAAAGCCGTTTACAATGAGAGACAATCTTTTCAATCTTACTCTCAGGAAGCGATATAGTCATGGATTCTGAATCGATAACAAACCCAAGAAATGTTATTGTTTTCGAAGGGTTGAGCTGGGATTTAGCAATGTTTATGGTGTATCCCAAGCGTGTCAAAAACTCACACACTTCTTGCGAATGAATAGAGCATTGTTCTGCTGTTTTGCCGATCACCAAAGTGTCGTCAATATAGAATACAACCCTAATGCCTCGGAATCTCAAGGCTGCATAGACGGGTTTGAGAATTTTCGTAAATGTACGAGGGGCTAGTTTATACCCAAACGGGAGACATGAAAACTCGTAAAGCGAATTTTCCCAAGTAAACCGTAAATATTTCCGGTCATTAGGATGAATAGGAATACTAAAATAAGCATCTTTTAAGTCAATTGTAGCCATAAATTCGCCTGGTTGCAACAAATGCTTGACATAATCTATACTTTCCATCTTAAAATGGATAGTACGAACAGACTCATTGAGTGGTTTAAGATTGATGACTGGTCTAAGATCACCTGTCTTTTTGGGAACCAAGAATAAATTCGAGATAAACTCATCTGAAAGATGGTTCGTTTTAACGATCGCTCGTTTAGAGAGCAATTTTTCGACCTCAGAGGCAATTAAAGCGTGATCTGAGTCAGAAAGGGGTCGAGAGACCGGACGACGAAATTGCCGTGGTTTTGTCTCGAATTCAAGACGATAACCTTGAATAGATTGTAGAATCCAAGGGTCTGTGGTGATCTTACACCATTCATGGACTTTATGAGCTAGATTACCAGCAAAAGGAGAAACACTTACATCATTTACTTGTGTTTCTGAGCAGCAGTGTCTGACTCTGTCGACTATTTTTTCTCGTAACGAGGCGTCGAGCGGTTCTGATTGAATCTGTTGTAATTGTTGTTGCGCCGGGCTGGGCCCGGCTTTGAGGACAAAAAATCGGCCTTAGAGCCTTGTCCTTGACGATTGCGGTTTCTGTTTCCACCACTTGCTCGAGTATCAGGATTCTTGGTGATCTTGACGGCAATTCTGTTCGCCTTAGCAATATCGTCTACTTTCTTAGACAAGTCATCTCCGAAGAGATGAGTTGTAACTGGAGTAGAAGCGGAACACAAAGACTGGTAGTCTTTGCTGAGAGAAGCCTTGAGCAAATCTCGCCGCTTGAGTGATGTCTGAAAACCAGCATTCCCAATGAATGCAAGAGCATCAGAAAGGGCTCCAAGGAGCTCTTGTGGTTCAAGGAGTTCTTTCTCCTTCTTGGCCTTTATAGCTGATTCAGCCAAAGACACTAAAACTTGACCAGTTTTAACAATCATCTTTTGTATTTCTTGGACGCCAAGGTCCACAGATTTTGCTTTGTGTGGAAGCTCGTTCCACAAAGGTGAATTCACCCGTGGCACGCACAAGAGTTCGCAATTCTCAGGCGTGTGATATTTTTGAAGCAGAGGCTTCATCTTGTCTTCAATAGGTTTAGTAGTAAACGATTCGTTTACTCGTTTCGCCAAAGCTTCTTTGACTTTGGGACCTTTATTCTCTTGATCATCGAAGATGGAGGGCGGGAGTTCAGATTCGGCGTCGTCAGATAATATATCGCTTGCCAAATCGCCGAGTGAGGCACTCGGATCATAGCTCAGTCGAGCACGTTTAGGTGATGGTTCATCAACCTTAACGTCTTGAGATCTCTTTACGAGGTTAGACAGATCATCTATCGCCGACACGATGGAATCTATTCCTAATCTCTGTTGTAGGAAGGACAGCGACTCTTCTGTGAACAGCTCGGTCGACAAAGATGGACCGTCATCTTGTAGAAGCGGCAAATCGTCAGGATTAACCGTATTATCTGCATGGAGAGACTCTTCGGTAGTCTTCGGCATTTTTCTTCAGGCAAACTTGCTGAGAAATATA
This sequence comes from Actinia equina, assembly GCA_011057435.1. Classification (NCBI taxonomy): domain Eukaryota; kingdom Metazoa; phylum Cnidaria; class Anthozoa; order Actiniaria; family Actiniidae; genus Actinia; species Actinia equina. The sequence goes on along the minus strand of WHPX01000763.1, from coordinate 47,485 downwards.
AAGGCATAGGAACAAAGTTCCGTTAATAGTCAACTCGTTTACAAAATTGTATCAAGTAAAACGAGCAAGGAACGTGAGCTTACCTTGTGCGCTGGCACAAAGAAAGGAGAGGCCTGGTCTGTCCGGCGTTCACATTATATACCTGTTTGCTATTTGCATAACAATGGTTTTCTTTGGAATGTGGGCTTTGCGCATGCGCAAGAAAGTACGCATAATAAGGGCATAATGTGTAGTATGGTGAAAGAGAACTGAAGGTATATCAATCCTTTACCATCAATGTATCGAGTCCTAAATGGCTGAAAATATTCGTATTTTAAGATTATGAATTTGTATTCATAGTCCAGCGTTAATCGGCCAAGGTCTAATCTCCCTAATTACCAGTGTCACGATATAAAAAAGGTATACCAAGGTATAGTTCTACCTAATTCAAACACCTTGCCAAAAGATGTTCTTGCGAAACATATATGATTCCATTGTTTCTTTTACCAATTTATTTTTTGTTGCTAAGATTACATAAGCTGGGCACTAAGACGAATATAAACCTGATTTTAAAACTAATACAGACATGGCTTAAAAACCGCTGCGCATGCGCGAAATTGTGAAAAACAAAATGGCGGACGCGTTGGAGCTTCCCTTGCTTGAAAAACACCGTTGCATCGTATTGGCTTAAGCGCCTAATTTTGATCGTGATTTCTACAGGACTTACTGAAAGTATACATATTAGTTAGATCGACGTAAAAGGTCTTATTGCTGTGATAATTAGGCGTGATTTTGGATGACAAAAGTACTACTCTTGGGAAAAATCAACGAAAACAATACTCGTATTTTGACCTGAGATAAGGTCAGGACAACTGAGATAAGCTTAAAATTTTCATATCTTGTTCGTCGTTCTCCATTTAATAACATATCAAATGAGCTACTTTTTCTGAGCTTGAGCTGTGAAACGACACTTAGCTAAGTGTGAATATTTAAACAAAATGGCGGACGAGGGTGAGGTGTTTCGAAGAGGTTTTGGATGGCCACAAAACTAGAGATAAAAGTTTCAGTCAACAATGATATTTTGTGATATGAAGGATACATCGTTTCTTGTTGAATTTATATAATTTTGGAGTGCATCTGTTTGTTGACTGGTACAGTTTTGTGTCTCTGATGAAGGGATATTTATCAAAGACTAGAGGAAAGTATAATTGTTTGTTTATATGTTTTGACTTAAAATAAGTCACAAATCTTAAGCTTGAAACTTCGTACAAATGCTTATTAATGCTTGTGCTACAAAATATTAAAAATGGCTTTTTCGTTTATATAACTTTTTTTGATTTTTAAGTCAAAGTTTGTAATTGTTGATATACAAAGTTGTCAGTCGACATTCTCTGTCTGACTTGTTTACATAGTGTAAATCATCAAACAAATTTCCGGTGCTTCTAAATCAATTTATTCAAGAAAAAACTATTTTTTATGATATAACTTCAAAACAAGTCAATATGAAACTGCCTTAGACCATTTTTTTTACAAAAACTTATCTTAAAAAGCATCAGGCCTCAAGGGGTACTGGATTTTTGTACTATATATAGCTTTAAAATAATCTATTCTGCATCATCATTGTAAGACAAAACAAAGTAAGGGTTACAAATATGCTATGGAATCAAAGCCAGCATAAATTGAACATTTATCAATGATTTGCTACATAATTTGTTTAAATATTTCAAAAAATATTTTACAAGGAGGACTCACCCTTATCATTCAATGGAAGCATTTCAGCTCTAGGGCTAGTTTATTAAAGTTCCTATAACACATCTGACAATATTTTTAGTATATTCTACATGAGATAAGCAAAATGACCAATTTTTACATAGTTTGAGTGTTGTGTGGGTCTTATAAATATTTTTCTTGTTGTGTATTGACTTATGAGGTATTTTGACAGCACATTAGCATAAATTATGACAAGAAAAATATTTATAATTTCTAGAAGCATCATTTAGACTATGGGCTTTTTTGGTCATTGAATAGCTTACCTCATTTAGAATCTATACCGAGAATATTGTCAGATGTGCCATACGCACTTTAAAGCTATGTGCGTTTTAAAATTTATTGGAGTAAATATTTTTGAGAAAAATGAGTTTCCTTTTTTTAGTCTATTGTAAAATGAAATAATTTATGCAATCAAAAATGAAGTTAACCGGAGAACTGTCTGCCTGTTACTCACAACTTGTTTTCCATTTATTCCAAATAAAATCATTGTTCTGACAAAGAATATAATGCATGGAACAGTTTTATCTGACTTCTATAGTTAATCAATGGGCTTTTCCAAAAGAGCTATCAATAAATGAAAAAATAACAAAATGGCCACTATTTAGTTACTAATAGTCACTATAACCCAATCAGAACATTCATTACACAATGCAAAAATACACAAGAGACCAATTTTGTCTTTGTGTAATATTATTATTGTTCTGGTTGAGTGATAGCAACTAATAGTCACTAAATAGCTATAACTTGTCATTGAAATTATCAACTTTGATTTTATTTCATGGTTTACTGCATGCACTCTAAAAGCTGTTCCCAAAAAAAAAAAAAGCAAGCAAACAAACGAACACAATGAAAAACCAGAATTCTATTCAGCTGAAAAGAATTAAGATTGGCCTATTTGCTGAGTAGCAGGCCCAGAGTTGCACAAAATGTATGCTTCCAAACGACGGTGTACTAGGATCTAATCTATCAATCAATCAATTTTTACGTAACTTATGAATATAATGGATTTTTTTCTGTAAAAACTTTCAATGAAAAACTACAGAATTGCCTGCCTGAGTTCAAGAATCTTTCTTAAAGGCCTTCATGCCTTGTCAGGGTAATAAAACAGTAAATTTCCTTCTATATATTTACACATTTATGTATTTGTGACTGGTAAATGGAAAATCCATCTTCTTTGGTTCTTAACTTTGGTATATAATATGAAACAGAAGAATGCGTATGGCAAGGGCTTTCAACTTTTGTATTACAATAATAAAGGCTTTAACATACAAACTACAGTAAACTGACAAGAATGAGGAAAACTTAAGACAAGCAGCAGTAAGGGGGACTAACGGTGCGGGTACAGTGCTAAAAATGGACATCGAAAAACACCAGCCCCCCCTGGGGTTTTGGAGGAGGTTATATGCCCTACAGGGGGTCTTGCGCGATCCGGGTACAGCAGCGTGATAAGTCCCTTACTGCTGCTGTGTTTGGGTATCGCAAACGGAGGTTAAGATATCTTATAAATATACGATGCACGAATGTAAGAAGTTTGTTTACGACTTCTGTGTAAAGTGCTTGGAACCTAAGTTTGTACCTACTAAGCCAAATAAGTATATTTGTTGTGGTAAGAAGATGCAAATAGAAGAAGATACCTCAGCACAGTGTTACGAGTGTGGTAAGAACATTCGTAATGCAGTGCCTTGTGCTACCAGAGAACAATATTATTCTAACGGAGGTCGTAAGAAGACTCCATACAAGAGAATAAAATACTTCAGAGACTGGATGAGTCACATTCAAGGTTTACGACCGGTATATTTAGACGACGAAGTAATGGAAAGAATCATAGACCATTTAGAAGAGCCGTCGCCACAAAGTCTACGGAAAACGCTGAAAAAATTAAAGCTGGGGAAATATTACAAAGCTATTCCCTATCTTTTATCTGAAATTACCGGTAATTCTATTCCTGACGTCCCAGACATACAAAGAGCCGAGTGGATGTTCTGTCGACTGGATAAGGATATTCCTTATTATCCTGATGTAATTTACGAAATATTTTACAAAATAAACCCCAACCACCCCCTGTTAGGTTGGATTCCGAGAAAATAAAAATGCAAAACTGGCGTTTAACCAGAAACCCCACTGGGGAATGCATCGCGCAGAACACCAAGCTATCCCCAGTGGGGTTTTTTGCATTTTGGGCTTACGAGGCTTATTTCATCCCGCGCCAGAGGCCCTCTAGTACACACATTTACCCACCCCTCCCACGGTTGCTGTGAGTGGGGGAGGCTTTTTTTTTTCACTCACAGCAACCGGTCCAAATGTGTCTGCAGCGAGGCTCGAACTCGGGACTTTGAGCCTCCCCAGATTCAAAGTCCACGAACACAAGCGAACGCCAGACACACCGGACGCTTATGTATGTGAAAATTATTATATTTAATTTGCATACAGCTGGCGTTCGATATGTAAATAGAATCCTGTCACGCTCTTTTCAAAACTGATGTCTAAGCGAGTTTTCTTTGAAGCTCTTCTTTTGCCTCCTGGTAGATCTTTTTGCGAGATTCCTCGGTTAAATCTTTGACGATTGTTTTTTTATTTCTGATGTCCATCTTTAATTTCTCGTATTTTTCCTCTTCGGTCAGAATAAGCGAGAATTCTACATCGTCTATCTTTCTGTCACGCAAAGCCTTTGAGACAAGGTCAGTAATCGTATTCACTTTAGCCCTTGACAGAGCTATTGTCGTGTCATGCTTGGATATTTTGCTTGACAACTGTTTCATAATACCCGTAGCAACAGCCGAAATGATACCACAGGCTGCCCCAACGCCGGCTAAAGGAACTCCAACAACTATTCCCGGCCCTGTAAGCGAAGTAGCAACGCCAGTGCCTGTTAATGCTACGGACATGGATCCTGTAGTTATCGCAATTTTATGTAGCGTACTTCGGGCTCTGACGTATTTCTTTCTAACGTTTTCGTAGTGTTTTGCCTGCCCTTCCAAGTAAGCCAGAATTAAATTCGCTTTATTCAAGCGGAAGTTTTCAGCGTTTAATTCGTTAGGACCCGTGTTCTTAGTGGTAGTGTGGTAGTTTACATCTGGATACAACTGAGGTGCTGATGGTATAACATCCATTATATATACTAATGTACGACGCTTTTGGGAACGATATTGAGGAGCAGCCACGACATAAACCTCCTAAGCCACAGCCAAAGGTGTTTCCACAGAAGCATCCTAAGGCGGTAGAACCAAACTTTCCAAAGAATTTATTACCGGCAACAGAGGTTTATCCATTTTACGACAACAAAGATGGTGCAGAGGATTTTGCTAAGATGGTTACTTCTTTGAAAATACCCGTGACGAATTCTACGACCTTTGCAGTGACGGTCAGAGACATCTTCAGAGAGACTCGGATGAAGCACACGTCGGGAAAAGAATCCAGACGATGGTTATCAGGCCCCAGCATGCGATATTGGTCGCAGCAGTTGAACTTTGCTGTCTGGGCTGCTACTAAAGGATGTGGTATAGCCGCGGACATGCTTCATATTCCTTTCCTAAGATTTCATGTTGCTTTTACTATTCGCAGAATATTGTATGAGCTGGGCGCGCCTTTACCGGGTGATACTGTCTTTAACCCAAAGGATAACAAATATGACAAAGTTGCATGGGAGCGATTAAGGAATGAATTTAAGCTTACCAACCCTGACTTTCGTAATAAAGAAGACGCTGCCCACGGTCTAGGAGAGACTTACACTTATGCTTCGTATGTCGGAGCCAGCATAGAAAGTCCAGGTATGGGATATCCCAGCTCCTTTGAATTCTCAGACTTAGGAGGCAGTGGAACAAAAGGAAACTTAATTTATTTCATAGAAAGCAAAGAGAAGTATCCATGGGCGCCATTCTTTGCCGCGAAGGGCATTGGGTTAAAGAATCTAGCAAGGATTAATCGAAGCATCGAAGCCTTTGTTTACTGTGTCCTAGGAGCCCAGGTTAGCACTCGCAGCCCCATCGTAGATGCCAGTGGTGCGTCACAGGAAACGCAACAAGTATTCCTTGTCCTCTTTGAAAGCGCTGTTATTGAGAATGAGATCTCTAAGTCAGTTCAAAGGTACCAACTTGCGGTGCAGCAATCAAAAGTTAGACTGGATTATGCCTTGTCACCCGGTTGTTGGTTAATGCCAAGTAATTTGGTTATCAACGCCAGTTCTGTTGTGGGTTACAACAACAAACTTCAACGAGCTACCAAAGATATGAAGTTTGGAGTGAATGACGTGAACTCTGACACTCTTAGGAACATTCCCCATTTCGTGGAGAAGCCAAAGAAGGAGCACGTAGAGAAGCCACACCCATCAAAAGCTGTAAAAAAGAAGATACTGCCGCCTGAGGAATATGACCATAACTTACTAAAAGCCGGACTGGCAGCCGCGAGTGTTGGTTTGAGTCTTTATATATGGCGATGAACAACCCCTACGTATCCGGAATGGATTGTGTCTATACAACTTACGAAGGCGAGAAAAAATACACCCTTGCATCTTGGGTCGATGTCACTGGAATGTCCGTGGACTTGAACTACTCAGGAAAGAAGTTAATCCTCTGCAGCATTTGTATTGGCACGAGCAGCCATGCTAACGTCGGCTTCCGGTTTTTAGATGAGAATGGCATACTACAGCCCATGCGTGCTAAGACGAACAACAGGGAGCCTGCGCATTTCTCCGCAGAGCCCAACACCCAAAGCGCCGAGAATCTTTCCGTTTGTACTTTTCACATGGTTGCCGATTGCCATGGGAAAGTAAAGCTGCAAATACGCGTAGATGATACAGGAAAGGTTTGCGTAAATAGCATAGAGGATCAAAGAGATCGACCTTATAATCACTTAACCATTAGCACTTTGACGGTTGTGAGCCTGTAAGTATATGAATCCACACACGAAGGAAGATTGGTTTCTTTATTACCCGGAGGAAAAGAACTACATAAATGATAAATGGCATGATACTGGATTGTGGGTGGATGTCGGAGGCCTGGGATTAATCATGTGTACCATTTGCATTTCGACGGGGTATTCGTGTAAGGCCGGGTTTAGGCTTGTCGATGAGAATGATCATCCATTGCTGCCTTATAGGACAAAAAATAATACTAGGAACCCAACCCATTTCTCGTATGAGCACTCTCCAACAGGCGCAGAAGATCTAACGCCAGTAACGTTTCACATGATAGCTAATTGTCAATATGCAAAGCTTCAAGTTCGCCCCGGCGGCTCTATCAGCTCTGGTCTTGGCCGCATTCGAATAAATGCCGCCCCGACCGATGGCCCTTCGACGGATGCTATTTGGAATCATAAGACCATTTCCACTATGAGCGTCCTGCCGCTAGCACCGAATTATCAAGGCGGTGCGAATACTATCTTTACTTATCCTCAGTCGAGGACGCCTCGAACGCCCGACGACGATAAGCCTCCAGTAATACATAAGGATAAGCCTACATCTTCATCTTCTTCAAAAGAACCACCCCAATAGCTACGACTAAGATCCAAATGTTATTCCCCACGAACTTCAAAAGTTCTCCACCGGTCCTTAGTACCAAAGAGAGGACACTGCCAAGCAGCCCCGGTAAAGAGGCTGCCATCTTTTTACCCAAGTCCGCCAGCCCTTTACCTACTGCCTTTACGCCTGCGCCCGTAGCCTTAAGGGAGCTAAGGATCACACCTACTACGGAGGAAATGGCGACCGCAAATGCAAGTGGAATGCCATATTTCACCAAAGCTCTTTTTATTTTTTCCTTGGTGGTAAGCCCCAATTCTTTTTCCAGGTTGTCCTTTTTCGCCCGCGAGTCCGCCAATTCTTTCTGCAGGGTCTCTAATTCCTTTTGAGCTGCTTCCCTTTCTATTTCTGGTCGCGTTTGGTCATTGATTACCTCCTGCTGCCGCTCTATTTGCCCCTCCAGGTCTTCTATTGCCTGTTGAAATTGTCCTATTTGCATGTCTTTTTCACCCATTTCCACTATTGTTCTCCTTTGGGTTTCGATGTGTTTCTGTAAGTTATCCCTTAAGCTCTTTATCTCCTCATCGCCTCTGTCTATTTTGCTCAAAGCAACCCTTAATCTATGCGTGGCAGTACTTTTTTCGTCTAATAACTGACTTATTCGCTCTTTGTAGTCTGCTTCGATGGCATTATGATTTCTAGCAATGAGCTTATGTTGTTCTAAGAATTCGTCGTTGATCTCCTCGATTCTTTTCTTAAGATCTTCATTTTCCAGTTCGAGGTCCCTATAAGCCTCCCTGAGAGCCGCCAAATCATCACTTGCTCTCAAAAGGTCATCACGCTCCCTGGTGATTCGTCGTAAGTCTTCATTAACTGCCGCTATTCGTTCGTTAACCTTAGCCACTTGTATATGCGCTTCCGCTAAGTTATGTTTAGCTGCGGCTTGCTCGGCAAGACGTACTGGTAGGGTACGAATTTTATTTATTTTATCCTCCAATTCTCTTTTCTGAGCGTTTAACGCAGCAACTTCATCCGTCTTGGTTTGAAGTGAATCGGTTAAGGTACTTACTTGCGTCATTAACTCTTCGTGTCTTTCATAACCGACTGGAACAGTGACCGGTAATCTAGATACCGCATTCAAGATATTATCGAAAGCCAGTAGCGTTTCCTGCTCTGCCGCGGCTTCTTGCGCTCTTAAGTTGGGTTCTCCCAATGCCTTCCTAAGGGTCGGAGGAATATTTTTATCTGGGTAGTATTTGCCATTTATGTCCTTGATAATGTATGGCTTAGCATTAGACCTTTTTAACTTTGCTACTATGATTTCCTTACCCCATTCGTTATCTTCGGTGAACATTACTATGGCTTTGTCTGGGTCCCAGTTTGGGAATTCACCCTTGATCTTATCAAAGACATTAGGTTCAGGTTCTTCATCCATGGATTCGTTCATTTGTTCATTAATTTGTCTATACCATTCAGCGGTGGGGGCTTCGGGAACGGGTCCTAAGTCTTCCATTTGCAAATATTCTGGAATGGGTTCGTATGGATTCTTAGACCTGAATTTGTCTCTCAAAGAACGCATAGCATCGCGGAGCCTGCGGCTGCCATATCTGCGTCTTAGCTTGTCAAATAGCCCTACTTGGTCTACGTTGTCATTAGGAAGTAAAGACTCGTATTCTTCATCGTTAATATCTACTTGGCCTTCTTCGGTAAGGGGATCAAAATCCGTTCCTTCTGCTTCCATTATATATGATAAGCTCAAAGTTAAATCCTAACCTCCTTCCTAAGCAGGTTGGCGGTCTGAAAGCAGAACGCACCTTTCATCGGGTCACCTTTACTCCTTCTAGCGCCAAACCAGGGGAGACGCTGTATGTAGGCGTTCCCCGTCTAACGGATAACTTAGTATTGGTACCTGGAACGTTAGCGTTAAGGTTTGACCTAGCAGTTCAACCAGATACCGCAGACGCGCGTCATGTTGTCAATAACGTGGGCAGGAACCTTGTTTCTAAGATGAGAATCAAGTTTGCTGGTGAGTCCTTGTTGGACTTGAACAGGTACGATCTTTACACCACGTACAAAGATTTGTGGTTGACAGCTTTCGACCGCGCGCAAAGGATAGAACAAGGAATAGCAACCGAAGCCATACGTAAGGTAAGAAGCGCAACCGCCAGCGCCTCCGGAGAAGACGAAATAAAGACGGCTTACGGCACAAAATATCTCATTCCATTGGACTTTGAAGTAATAACGAACCACGGTGCGTATTACCCCAGGCAACTTTCTGAACTGCAGTTCGAAATAACCTTAGCAGATACGACCAACATCCTGCAAGGAAAGGACGTAAGTTCGTCAGCCGTGCATCCATATGCTATCACTAATTTGGAGCTGCAGTACGAGACCGTGTACTCTGAAGAGCTGGCCCGTAGCGCAGGCATGGAATACAGTGCCGGTAAAGCATTCCTTTACGACCACGTAGTGATGTACAAAACGTTTAGCTTCACGAACAACGTTGAAGAGGTCATCAACCAAAGTATTAATATACCACGACGCAGTTTAACGGGGCTAATGTTGCTGTTTGCAAAAACATACACCGCAGGATTGCGTGACTCCGAGGCGTTCTTTAACCCCAACATTACCAATATCGGCGTGAATATTAACGGAGTACCAAACAAGGTCTACTCCCAGGGGATAAAACCTGAAGACATGTACCGGGAAGCAATGCAAAAGTTTGGCGATCAAATTGCCCCAAAGGAGTTCTTTAAGGATAAATATGCCCTGTGGATTGACATGCGCACTACTAATGATGAGAGCATGCATGGTCAGGGATTGCGGTTGGTAAATACCCAAGATGGTATTACTTTGGAGATCAAGCGCACCAAACATGCCAGCGATACTACTAAGATAAACTGCTACATCTTCGTGGTGTCAGACGCGCAACTGAGTGTAGAAATGAACCAACTTAAAAGTGTCGCATATTAGGGTTAAAATATTCCTTAGATATACCATGTTACGAGTCTTTGAAAGAAACGATACCGAACTGCAATGCATAGTGCAAGGCGACAATCTGTACTTTAAAGCGAAGTCCGTGGCTTTGGCATTGGAATATGAACGTCCAAAGGATGCTATCAAGGTGCACGTTCGCGAAAAGTATAAGATAAAGCTCAGCGAACTTAGAAGGGAGGCGATTCACCTCCCTTCCAACTTACACCCAGATTCCCTGTACGTAACTGAATCTGGGTTATATCAGCTAATATTTAGCTCTAAGATGCCAAAGGCAGAGGAGTTCCAAGATTGGGTGTTAGAGGAAGTCCTGCCCACACTACGTAAGACAGGTAAGTATGAAATCGAAAGGCGCTTTGACAGTGCGAATAAATTGGTGTTTAAGATTGAGAATGAATTTGACCTACATAAAAAAGTAGTGGACTACATCCGCAGGTTTTACCCTCAGATGCTCATAGCCCCTGGCCTGGGTGAACTACAAGACACGTCAAACAAGCGCATAAAGTGCTGGCAGAAAGGATACCAACGAGGACAGCCTGATCTGCTCATCTTGAATGCACACGTGCAATACTGTGGTTTCTGCATCGAGCTAAAGACTCCAAAAGGCAACGGGGTATTATCTGATAGTCAACGCCTGCTATTGAAAAAGTATGAGCAGAATGGTTACAGGGTGCTGATCAGCAACGACTACGACGACATCTGCAGAGCCATCACGAAGTACGCACAGGGAATGCGCTTACCATGTGCATATTGTTGTAAGAAGTTTAGGAATGCGAAGACTCTGGGAACGCATTTAAAGATATTTCATAGAATATATGGACAAGGATAAATTCAATGAGCTAAAGTTCATCCAGACACACTGGAAGGATTTGACCATAGGAGAAATCTATGAGATAAAGAATTACGTGGTCTTTGAAGACTTGGACCGTCTGCGCTTGGTGTTAAAGAATGAAAAAAGAACATATACCCTTTGGGCGCCCGATAGAATAAGGTACGCCATTGAAGGGCAGCAGGTCACGCATGTTATGAGTCATGGTAAGAAGGATGGTAGATGGGTATTTGACATAGTTACTTGGGAGCCTGAGTCTCCTCTGCACTCTTAAGTGCGTCTACCATCGTACGCTGCGCTTTAGGATCCGCCAGGCACCAATGACCCACAAAGGATCCTTTAGGAAATACCTTGCCGCAATGAAGGCAGGTGTATTTTTTATTGGCTTTGGTTTAGGGCGGATAATGCAGTCTGCTGGGGGTTCGCAGGTAATACAGTCCATATATACCTAAGACGATCAGGAATCCTCCAAGGAATGCCATTGCGTGCGCTACCATATATTGCAGACAGATTTCAAAGGGGTCCTTAATATTATTGTTGTTTTGTTAAATGATGTTATTAATGCTTTTAACAAACAACAATAAAAATAAGATCAGGATTTGAGACTCTTTACACAAGTCGTACTTTACTACTATATTGCAAGGTCCTTTCAAAAGGGGGTCTGATATTTATTGTTGATTTGTTAAATGATGTTATTAATGCTTTTAACAAACAACAATAAAAATAAGATCGTATCTTAAAACTCTTTGGTCTTCCGGGCGGCACTTGCTGAGGTACCTAGTCAAGTCGACGTAAGTCCTTCTGAAGTCATTCGCGGGACTAAGGAAGACCCGAGCAAGAGCTTCGCTAATTTTGCTAAGATGACCGCTGCCGTAGGCGGGGCTGTAATGTTAAAGGATTACCTACAGAAGGAGAAGTACTTACCTAAGATATAATGGCTAGCGTATTGGTAGGTGGCGTTATTGCGGCTTTAGCATTCACGGGAGCTAGTTATGGTGGTCAATATTTGGATAGATTAGTCAGAGGTAATAAAGGCGATGCTGAAAGGAAGAGACACGATTTGGCCCTGGAGAAATATCAAAGGGACGTGGCGGCTTGGAATGAAAAAAGACAAGCTTACAGAGGCTGGTTGGATAAGAACTACCAAGATAAGATGCAGGCGGATAAGAACTTCGAAAACACAGACTACGCCTTTAAACTTTATGCGCAAGCGCATCCCGACTTTAGGATTAGCAAGCCTCAATTTAAGAATTACTATCAGCCTTCTAAGAAACAAAAAGATAGTGAGTTGGTCTTTGTAGGAGTCGCAGGGCTGGCAGGAGGCGCAGCCTTGGCGTATTTCATCTAGTAACGCGAAGTATGAGCGTCTAATATATAATGATCGTCTTTTTGGAAAGCGACAAGAATGACTTTACCACGTATTTGAATCCCCCCATCAAAGCCCATACAGTTCGACTGGTCAGTTGCTCTTTGTACAATTCTTGGTATAACTTGACCAAGGCATTGATCACCGTACTCAAAGCGCCTAACAGTTACCAAGGCGTAATGCTCCCAGATGGACATTACACCCCTATAACGCTGGCAAAAGAATTAGCTAAACGCGGTTATACTCTCACCACAGGATTGCCGCACGAAATGACTCTCAAACATAATATGCCAAGCTATTCAGTAACTTTTGGAAAGTTTGACCGATTGGGATCTCTATTAAATGCCCCAGGCAAGACGATTACCGACACAGCAGTTCCCGTAAGTTGGAAAGTTGCATCCTCTTATGAAGTCTATTGCGATTTGGTCCACAGTTACAGCAACGGAAATCCCTCCCATCTTATGTCTAAGTTTTCACCTAAAGGTAATCCATTTGACCTGGTAGAATACACTCCCATTTCTTTAAACTATGACTTGCCTTGTGATTTGGTAGAAAGCATAAACATCACCATCAAAGTGGACGGAAAGACGGTGGATTTCAACGGACGTAAGATTAATCTCGTCCTGGAATTCATATAATGGGTCGCGTAGAGGACAAACTTAAAAGGATTTACTACGGACCCGAAGGCTATTGGAGAGGCGTTGCGGCTATCAAGAAACTCGCTACCGCAGCCAGGGTATCAGATGAAACGGCTAAGAACTGGTTGAAAAAACAAACCCTCTGGCAGGTTTATCTTCCCGTGCCCAAGTACATTCCCAGACCCAGCTTTACCGTAAATACCCCTAATGAAGTTCATCAGGCGGATTTGCTTTTCTTACCGCACGACACGGTGAGAAGAAAGACCTATAGATACGCTTTGACCGTGGTTGATATCGCAAGCAGATACAAGGACGCCGAACCCATAACCAGCAAGGATTCTGGGGAAGTCGCAGAAGCCCTAAGTAGGATTTATAAGCGCGTTTTGAAATGGCCTAAGCTGCTGCAAGTGGATGCGGGGACGGAGTTTATGGGCGTGGTTACCAAGACCCTGAAAGACCACGACACTAAGATAAGAAGAGCCGAAGCAGAGTACCACAGAGGTCAGAGCATCGTTGAAAGATTCAATAAGACCCTGGCTGAGCGTCTCTTTGGATACCAGTATTGGAAAGAGTTGGAAGATCCCTCCAAACGTAATAAGGAATGGACACAGCGGCTTCCCCAGGTCATTGCGGCTTTGAATAACGAGGCGGCCAGGGCTACGGGAATGAAACCCAAGGACGCCATAAAAAAGAAAGACGTGGAACACAAATCCTACGTCAGAAGTTCAAGAGCCGTTGGACTAAAGGAAAAAAAGCTACCCCGCAACATAGTGGTTAGATACCTCTATCAGCCGGGGGAACTAGAAGGTGGCAGTAAGAGAGCCACGGATCCTAACTGGTCTCTGAAAACGTATGAGATTTCAAAGTCCGTCACCAAGGAAGGGCAACCTGTGTTGTATTACCTAAATGGCCCAAGTCGCGGATTTGTTAAGGAAGAGTTACTCATAGTTCCTAAAGATTCAAAGTAGTGCCAGCTGCCCTTCAAAGTAGCGCAGCTCCACGCGCCCGATTACACTCTAGGCATGTCAGTCTTACGTTGCCTCTGCAATGCCCGCGTTTGTTATTTATGCGATCCACGGAGAACTGCTGATCGTCATTCGCAACGAAGCTCCATAGTAGCGGTATGTTACATTTGGCGCAGCGTGCGCCTTTCTTATAGACGTCGTCCACGCATAGGTCGAACGTCATATTTTTTTCTTTGTCGTGCCGCTTGTAGCGAAGGAGTTTCTTAGCAATGTTTTCTTTGGCTACTTCTTCCGGGGTCTCATCGTACCTTAATTGCGGACCCCAGGCTCTTTTTAACTGTTTGGCATACTCCACACGACTTACGGCGGTGTATATCAAATTGCTCCAACACAGCCGCTGGTCTATGATCCATAAGGTTTCTGTTATGGTAATCCCCTGCGCGCTGTGGACTGTCATGCAATAACCCAAACGCCAGTCTGGATGGGAGGTAATTCTTTCCACCATTTTCATGGGCACCCAAACCTTATCATGCGTTACTGCGTTCTGCAGTTGGGTCTTAGTTCCCGGGACCCAGACGTCTCTTTTCTGCATTCGGGTGTCGTGGGGTTTGTAACAAATGGGCACCAGATGCCCAGGGAAGCGCTCCTGGTGTATGCGGAGTAAGTCTTTCTGTATGCGGGACTGCGCTGCGCGTTTGCTACTTAACACCAAATCATCTGGATGCCATGCGTATAGGAAGTCTTCATATGACTTTGCTCTTACACGTTTACGAAGTACCTTGTTTTGTTGGGCGTCACTGAGGCCCCTTAATTCGGCTTTAAGGTTCCTTATATGGTCTTTGCTGCGGTAATCGGCGTTTATTTCCTCAGAGTAATCGACCATTTCTTTTAACCATTTGTGGGGCATCTCTCCGGCTATTGGAGGCGGTTGGCATGGATCACCTGCAAATATTACTTGACATTTTCCGCGGAGGAAGTCTACGAACTCTTCTAGGATTTCTTGTGGCACGGTGCAAATCTCATCCCAAAGTATCACCGGAGGTATGTCGTGTATTGCTTCTGGTACCCATTTTTGACCATTCCAGCGAAAGAAGCTGTGGTAGGTTTGTGCGTCGTAACCCATCTCCGTCAATTCTCTTTCAAGACGGTGCGTGGGGGTTAGAACTTTTACCTTTGGAAAGAGTTCCAAAACCCTGGTGGTCTTACCACTGCCGCCGGTACCATAGAGGTAAGAAAAGCGTTGGTAAGAAATGGGGTCTGCAACTGAAGGTAATGGCTCTTCTGTGGGGGTAATGGAACCTGAAAGATGTTCGCCGCGATATTCTACACGTTCTCTCCAGGCTTTTATTTCTTCGTCTTTAACGCGCCATTGGCCGCTTTCTGCGAGTTCGTCGTCGGTGTAGAATTCTTTCATCTTTTCTAACACTTCTGGCTTTACATACAGGGAATCCGTAGCTACGCGCGGGATGTCCTCTTTGTCGAACCTAAGCAACATTGCTAATAGGTTTATGTGCGCATATGCGAGCATGCTGGCACGCAGATGATAATACTGTGGTCTGTGGTCTTGGTAATAACATAAAGCATTCCATTTCTGTTCTTTTTGGCCTTCTATGAAATAGTCCCATTTCTCCACGGATACCATCGTTCCTTTTCCATGGGCGCGTTCGATAAGGAAACTTAGTTCGCCTTCGTCTGTTATTAAACGCCGTTGCATATGTTTCTCGCCTTCTTTCGCGCCTTGTGTGAACTTACCTATTACGATCCTGGCTGTGGGGTTATGCTCCGGTAACCATTGCGTAAAGGAGGAGTGACAAAGTATGGCTTCATGCGCAGTGTATTTCAAGAGCTTACGTTCTTCAAGGAATTTCAAAAGGGGTATGGGAATCCATTCCTTTTCCTGTAAATGCTTCCCGTACCACGCGTAAATTATTGGATGTAAGCCCTTTGCTAACTTCCAGCTGGTTAACCTTACGAACCCTGTAGCTGGGGCGTCGTAGATGCCGTCTAAGGACACACGAAAGAATTGGGAGTCTGGATGTCCGTAGCGGTCATAATATTCCTTACAATCTCCAAGACCTTTAAAACTTGCAGGGTAACAGTGCTTCATATCCAGCGACACATACTCATCTTCGTCATACTCCATGTTCCATAAACCACCATGGCCGTGTTCTACGCATGCTTTAGAAATATCTCCGAACTCTTTTGGGGTGGGTTTCCATCCATTCCTTTTCTTCGCGGCTAGGAAGTCCAAACTTCGACTGCTCAGAACCTCATCGGAGAAGTCTTCGCCTAAAGTCTCGCATGCGCTTTGAATTCGCTGTTGTTCTACTTCAGGTCGGTAAAGAGTACCATCTTGTGTCATAAATTGACTTCCTTCAGAATCCATCAACCATATTGAATTCTCATGGATCAATTCTGCGAGCGGCGATTCCTTATAAACCTTTGTCTCTTTCTTCTGTGGGAATCGGAGTTCGCGCCACGCATGCCCGTTGTGTTGGTAAATGATTATAGGAGCACCTTTACCGCCGTATTTATGCGTTCCGGGGTATATGAACCCGTCTGTAATATCTTTTACATGTATTCGCCTTCCTAACGCGGTTTCCAACTTTTTGATGTTGTCTATCGACCCTCCAGATTTGCGGGTAGAGTGCTCCCATTTCCTGATGGCTTCTCTTCTCTTTAGTGTGAGCTTACCTCCGCGTGAGGAGTCCTCGAAGAACTCTCTTACTAACTTCCCCACGCAATTACCGGGATGTCGCATCGGTTTTAACTTCTTAACATCGGGCTTCTTAATCTCATACGCGCCATAAATAACTACGGTAACTGGGTATGCAACTTCGTAGAAGAGCATATCTATTCCTTCAAGTGCTCCAGGTCTGGTATCCTTATTCAGAACGAACAAGTTTTGCTTACCAGACGCTCGTATTGGATTCCTGCCCTTTTCTATCATCCACTCACCGTCTAAATACTTTATAAATGTTAACTCCAAACGGTATTCACCTTCGGGCATCAAATCGATTATCCTTTCTGCTCTTTCTGCTGTCATAGTCTCATCTGTATCTCCCTCCATAAATGTTGTGAAGGCAAAGTCGGCATCCAGGCGATCCAACACCTGAGTTCTGAGCTTACGCACGGTTTTGTTTCTAATGCTTTTGATGGCGTCCATCTATATGTAAGGAATATCTTAACCTCCGTTTGCGATACCCAACACAGCAGCAGTAAGGGACTTATCACGCTGCTGTACCCGGATCGCGCAAGACCCCCTGTAGGGCATATAACCTCCTCCAAAACCCCAGGGGGGGCTGGTGTTTTTCGATGTCCATTTTTAGCACTGTACCCGCACCGTTAGTCCCCCTTACTGCTGCTAGACATCTATTTTTATTGTTCTTGCATAAGTGCTTATCAGTGAAAGGAGTGTACATTATTATAACAAGTTTAGGATACAACTCCTAACCTTGAAAAGCACTGAATATTGTGAAAAAATCATACAGTGGCTAAATTATTCATAAATGCAACATTTAATTATCATGAGGAGCACTTTAAAAAAAAAACTTTTAATTTTGATGTTCTCCTGTTTACAGCTTCAGCACCTTACATGTAAGATTCTCCCATTTACACTAAACATAATAATAGTAAGAATTGTTTTGATATAAAAGTAAAATGGCTGGTGAGATTGCCATGTAGACACAAAGCATTTGATTCCTTGCTAATTATGGAATTAAACTAGTCTCAGTATGCTTCCAAAAATGCCTGGAAAACTCATGGAAATGGTTGAATAATGACCAGTGTCCCCATTTTTTTAAAGAAATACCCCAAAGAAAGAATTATCAAAGGTTTTACCACACGATATCGAAATTTGAGCAAATAAACTACCAGTTCACATAGCGGCTCTTGGAAATATTTTGCACATGATCGGGGTAAATCCGGGTAAACCATGATCGTCTATAGTTTTTATTGGGAATTTAAAAATTTACAATGTTTACTTGATTATTTTGACAATAAATCAGCTTTTTAAGTTCAGAAGCTTGAAATAGAGTTGGGAAAAGAAAGCAATACTTGTATTTTCTTCACTGTATTTTGAGGTAACCGGATGTTTCGCCCACAAGTCAGTTCGCCCACACCGTTTAGCCCACAATATATCGGCCATCAAATCACTTTCGCCCACACGATATCATGTCATATAAATATACACATGAAAAGCTTTATGAAATAGAATTTATGTAATTTTAAGTCCATCAAAGCAATTATAGAACTTTTAGAATAGCATTCCAGTTGTCTCGATGAAAGTCCAAGCGCTGAGAATTGACTTCCAACGCGAACGACTTTGTTGTGACGGAGACTTGCTCGTCAATTAAGTGAAACCAAAAATCGGTCAGATTTTCGATCTTGGCTTTCTGAAGTAAATCTTTATTAAAAACATGATTGTTTATTCTAATCGAAGGTCTTTGTAAGTATCAAGGCGATTAATGGATAAGGAAAAACACCACGCAAGACTGAAAACTTCAGACGCGAACGACTTTGTTGTGTGGGCTAAAATGCTCGTCAATGAAGTGAAACCAACAACCGGTCAGATTTTCGAAACAAATCTTGGCTTTCTGAAGTAAATCGTTATTAAAAACATGATTATTTATTCTAATCGAAGGTTTTTGTAAATATATATTAAGAAATTAAGTGAGATGTAAGTTGTTTTCCTAAAATCACGGCATCACTATAAAGTCGCTTGTGTGCTGTTTGCGAGGTTGTACCTCAATGCGCGGCATTATGTTTACGAACAATACACGCGATCATGTATTGTTCCTATTTTTCTCACCTCTCATGAGCAGAGAACAATAATTTGCTTGACCTGGAAGGCTACCACAATGCCCTCAACCGTAGAGCAAGTGGCAAAGTCCACTTGCCATTCTACATGTTTGTTCAATTTTTATATAAAGAAGCTAACCTTATGGGGCTACAGATTAAGCTAGTTTCATAAGAAAAACTAAAAAGAAAACAGAGAAAGAAATATCGAAATTTGCAATGTAAATTGTTAAAACTATGGGAGGATTATTCCAAGAATGAGAAATCAGCCGCTCAGCTTTTGTAAGCATGTTCAGTTTTGGACGGACCAATTCGTGGCCATTAAGCTTAATTGTAGATTTCTTTTGTTGAAACTTTTTGCCTGTAAATAAATTGATTACTTCCATATAACCTTTAAATAAATTGTATATTTGTAAATAAAATATTAATGATGGCAAAAAACGTAGTCATTTGCTTCTTACTATCAGAGTTTATAATATATATATTAACTCTGTTACTATTAAAGAACGGCTGAAAAGGAGGCTACATGCAATGTAACTAGAACCCAGTCTCAGCGTGATGCAAAATGCAGCATTAATTAAATATGGCGGATATTAAACGAAAGCTGGCTTTAGCGATGACCCGACTCTCCAGCTGGTAAAACATTAATTTCGTTTCAATATAAAGTATGTTGTTCTGTAAAAAATAAGCCATGAGTTTAGGCCTTGTTGACATTTACATCCGAGTTCGCGAATCACAACTGCACAGGACAGCGCGATATACACCGCGATAGATCTTTGACTTTCATTGAGACAACTGGAGTTAATGCTATCCTAAAAGTTCCATCATTGCTTTGATGGACTTAAAATTACATAAATTCTATTTCATAAAGCTTTTTCAAGTGTATATTTATATGACATGACACATGTGGGCGAACAGACTTACGGTTGCGGGCTAAACGGTGTGGGCGAACTGACTTGTGGGCGAAACATCCGGTAACCGTATTTTGATCCTTGTACCCGCACTTCGACGACTTGGTTTTGTTGGAATCAAAATGAAAAAATGACTATTTACCATCAATATAGCATCGTAATACTCATCTGTCTCGGTTTTTTGAACAAGTACGACATATAATCAAGATTCGTGGGATAAAAACTGCGATTTTGGGAAGAAAATGTGCTCGACAATAATCCCTTCTCGTCCGCCATTTTGTACTAAGCGCCAGCGATAAATTCAGCGGAAAAACATACTGCGCACACTCAGTTGATATTTTGATTAGCCAATCAGCCGTTTTTAAGCCGTGTCACTAATACAGTCGTACCAAATGATCATATATTTTTAGTTCCTATAAGCTTGAAATTATTGCGTGACCGACTAAAAATCAGACTGCGTGATGGTATTCCAGGCGTCGCTTTGCAGTTGATCAGAATAGAAGTCTAAACGGTTTACCGTCTATAAAAAATGCTAATTTTTATTTTCTACCTACTAAATACGGCGTCGCTTTGCAGTTGATCAGAACTGAAGTCTTTAACTTTTTACCGTCTATATAAAACTGCTAATTTTCATTCCCCAGGTACTATGATAATATTCCTTGTTATTGTAAAAAGTGCCTTTAACCGTAAATCAATATTTTCAGTATTGATTCTACAAGAAGTAAATAGTTGAATGGTAAAAGTGGTTCATGTGATTTGAGTGATGCATGTATCTTGAAGACATCGAGCTCTATTCTTTTTTTTTCCTTCTTCTTTTGCACTTTTCTTCCCTCTTCTCCTCCTCGTGCTCCATCTTCTTCTTTTTCATCATCATCATCTTTTTCACCGCTCTCGTCTTCATCATCATCTTCTTGTTCTTGTTCTTGTTTAACGTAATCATTTAACTCAGACTCAAAGTTTTGACTTTGAACTTTTGGCACATCTTGATCAATTCTTTCAAGAATCGTGTGTATTCTCCATCCTTTTTTCCGTTGTTTTTTGGATCAAACTCTAGCACAATGCACCTTACCTGTACACGCGGGCGATCATATTTGTATGTCACTGTGGTCTTATTTCCATCAGTCGGCTCTACTTTTGTGCATGTGACAGAGAAGTTTGTTAAAATCTCTATTACTTGTTTGAAGTCATTTCTGATGATAACCATCATGCTGTTTAATTCTGCTTGTTCTCCATATTTCTCACCTAGTTTATCTTGTATCAAGAAATGAGGGTGAATTTGATCGTACTTGCTCCAGTATCTTCTTGCTTTATCTTTGCTACCATTTTCCAGGCAAAAATTCGCACCATTACTTCGCACTTCACAGTGGAAACTACAGTTTTCTTTGTTTCTTTCCTGAGAATATTTTCCGATCTTAGGCCAAAGATTATCTTCAATGCCGGTAGCCTTTAACATACACATACGAATAACCGACGATGCCGTTCGAGCAAAATATTTGGGATGAGACGGTCCAAACAACCTTGGGTCTTCACGATTGTTACTTGCGATGGGATTAATCGACGCATATTGTCTGTACGCTTCACGGAGTCGACTTCGGTTGTTAAGTCCAATGATTGATTGAAGTACAACATAGAAAGAGGGATCAGTTTGTAAGAAGATTGTTTCTGGATATGACTTGAGGCATCTTGATACCCTTGAAAGTTGCCACGCAACTCCTCTCATTGTAAGTACATTAATTTATCCAGGACACTAACGGTTGACAATGGTTTCCATACACTGACAAACGACGCCTACATAATACAGTAGATGTTTTTACTCTTGGTGGTTGGGAACCCCGACTGAAAAGAAAACGTAGGTAGCGTCTGTGTTACTGCATTTCTTAATCATGTTGCGAGGTCCTGGTGAGGTTCTCAAGATTTGGAGGTTCTTAGAAATGCAAGAATAACTTTTAGATGTTCTCGAAGCAAGCTTGATATTTGTGTTCTAATAATATAACTAACGAAAATAATTTCAATCGAATATTGGAGAACATTTAAGTTCACGAGGAGATTCAATCTTTAGAATTGCTGTAAACGCAGTCTTTTATTCCTACCAAAAAGAAAACAAACTCGTATCGCTTAGCAAAATATCGTGTCTTCTTCTTAGAAATCAACGTCAAATTATTCCCCTGTTCTCATATAGATATTTAAAAATATAACCAATCAACGAGGGAGAAATTTACAATTTGTGTTAAAAATCTTTACAGAACTGCTATTGGTTTTGGACCCGGAAGTGGATTTTTCCATATGACAAACGTCGTTCTTACTATATATATCTTGGTCAGTGCACAAATAACGTATTTCTTAAACTCTCCAAAAGAAGATGACGCGATCAAATGCATCGAGGTGTACATAGCACACCAGATGGTTATTTTTTCTATAAAGCTTTGCGCGTATAGTTAGATTTTCTGGTGCCTTTCCGAAATTTAAAAGAAGACTGGTAATGAACTCTTGGTGCAAAGAATTGTGGGATTGTTTTGAACCCGACAATGATTTTGAAATGGAGTTTTTTGCTTTGGTTCTTCACCCTTGTTGCTAACTCAAAACAAAAACTGCCCCAATAGTTGTTTGAAGAAAGAGGCAAGACAACATTTTTCCCGACAAGCCTGTTTTGTGAATATCTTCACTTTTCAGCAATTGATACTCTGATCAAAACACGTTGGATGTTGAGAGAACACAAAAGGAGAGTAGGAAACCATGACGCGTAGCCAAGTAGTTTTACAGCTTCTCGAGCCTTCATACAATTATTCGGGTAAAATGTCTATGTATATTCTAATACTTGATACCAAATAAAAACGTCTGTCTGTCTGTCTTTCTGTCCGTCCGTCCGTCCGTCCGTCCGTCCGTCCGTCCGTCCGTCCGTCCGTCCGTCCGTCCGTCCGTCCGTCCGTTATATATTACTCTATTTGCACATTACAATTCCCTAGCCTATTCATCATAATATTCACAATGACTGTGAATAGTATTGTTGTTCTAATCGTTCACCTGTTTTCTTTATATTCTACTGTATATGATTAATCGAAGGGAACGTTCTTTTTTATCGTTAGTTTTTCTTGTGAGCTGCGTCAGTGTTTCTAATGAAACAGTAATGATAAAAAGGTAAATTATAAACCGTGAAAAGATGAAAAAACTTACCGACGTTTCGGACGCTAGTCCTTCGTCAAAACGTCAGTAAGTTGTTTCATCTTTTCACGGCGTATAATTTACCTTTTTATCATTACTGTTTTTTTTACCAGTTTATTTTTTTGTTGTTAAGATTACATAAGCTTGGCACTAAGACGAATACGAAGCTGATTTTAAAACTAATACATTCGTATAAAATGTTCATATATTTTTAGTTCCTACAACACAGTATGAGCTTGGAATTGATGTGTGACCGACTGAAAATAAGACTGCGTGATGGTATCCCGCGGCGTGCGGCGTCGCTTTGCAATTTCTCAGAATTGAAGTCTTTCTCAGAAGTCTTTAACTGTTTACCGTCTATAAAAAAAATTTGCAATTTTTTTATTACCTAGCAACTATATACGGCGTCGCTTTACAGTTGATTAGAATTGAAGTCTTTAACAAAATTTTTTTTAAACTGCTAAACTTCATCCCATAGGTACTATGATAATATTCCTCGTTGTTGTTAAGATTCCTTTAACCGTAAATCAATATTTTCAGTATTGGTTCTACAAGAAGTAAATAGTTGAATGGTAAAATTTGTTGATGTGATTTGAGTGATGCATGCATCTTGAAGATATCGAGCTCTATTCTTTCTTTTTTTCTTTCTTCTTTTGCACTTTTCTTCTCTCTCTCTCTCTCCTCCTCCTTGTGTTCCTTCTTCTTCATCGTCATCTTCACCGTTCTCGTCTTCATCATCATCTCCTCCGCTCTCGACTTCATCATCACCTTCTCCGTCTTCTTGTTGTTCCTGTTTTACTTGTCCTTGTTGTCGTTGCTCTTCTTATCTTCTTTTCCATCAATATGAAAGTGGTCATTGAAACTGACCGTCAACTCGGACAACGGTGTCTTGTCGTCCATTTCTTTTTTTAACTTTTTGAACGTAAGCATTTCTTATAATGGAAGTTTTTGACTTCGGACTTTTGGCACATCTCGATCAATTCTTTCAAGAATTGTGTGGATTCTTCATCCTCTTTTCCGTGGTTTTGTGGATCAATCTCTAGCACAATGCACCTTACCTGTACACGCGGGCGATCATATTTGTATGTCACTGTGGTCTTTTTTCCATCCGTCGTCTCTACTTTTCTGCATGTGACAGTGAAGTTTGTTAAAATCTCTATTACTTGGGTGAAGTCATTTCTGATGATAACCATCATGCTGTGTAATTCTGCTTGTTCTCCATTCTTCTCACTTAGTTTATCTTGTATCAAGAAATGAGGGTGAAGCTGATCGTACTTGCTCCAGTATCTTCTTGCTTTATCTTTGCTACCATTTTCCAGGCAAAGATTCGCACCATTAGGGGAAACTTCACAGTGGAAACTACAATTTTCTTTGTTTCTTTCCTGAGAATATTTTCCGATCTTAGGCCAAAGATTATCTTCAATGCCGGTAGCCTTTAACATACATATACGAATAACCGACGATGCCGTTCGAGCAAAATATTTGGGATGAGACGGTCCAAACAACCTTGGGTCTTCACGATTGTTACTTGCGATGGGATTAATCGACGCATATTGTCTGTACGATTCACGGAGTCGACTTTTGTTGTTAAGTCCAATGATTGATCGAAGTACAACATAGAAAGAGGGATCAGTTTGTAAGAAGATTGTTTCTGGATATGATTTGAGGCATCTTGATACCCTTGAAAGTTGCCACGCAACTCCTCTCATTGTAAGTACATTAATTTATCCAGGACACTAACGGAAGAATATCATATATTTTATCGCAAAATGTAAGAATGTAAAAATCGATACTTTTGAGCAATTTTGGGGTACCCTGAAACCTTAATAGAAAACAAACATTTTTTTTCTCACTCAAACTCTTCAAAATTCTTAGAAAACGTGCTGAAAAGCAGCGCATGCTCAAACGTTTTTCTCTAGCGTCACATTAAAGTACTATACAAAAAGTACTCTACTTGTTAGCAATCTCGTTCGAGTTAAATATGCTATTTTATGCTAACTAAGGATTCTATTGTTCTGCCATCTAACCACAATCAATCGTCCTCTTCTTGTTTTCGAGACTGTTACGCGAAACAAATGTTCATACGCGCGCGATAGTATAATATTCTACCTTATGTATTGTTATTAATGAGATATAAGGCATCCACTATGGCCCGGAACAATGCCCAGGTAACCCATAGTGTAATGTTTTTTATCCCGCTTGCTCGCGGGTCGACGTCTGTACTCTTACCGTTAATTTGAATGAAGTGGCGCAGAGGGAATACGCTTCCATTTATATATTACTCTATTTGCAATTACAATTCCCTAGCCTATTCATCATAATATTCACAATGACTGTGAATAGTATTGTTCACCTGTTTTCTTTATATTCTACTGAATATGATTAATCGAAGGGAACGTTCTTTTTTATCGTTAGTTTTTCTTGTGAGCTGCGTCAGTGTTTTTAATGAAACAGTAATGATAAAAAGGTAAATTATAAACCGTGAAAAAGATGAAAAAACTTACTGTTTCAGACGCTAGTCCTTCGTCGAAACGTCAGTAAGTTTTTTCATCTTTTCACGGCGTATAATTTACCTTTTTATCATTACTGTTTTTTTTTTACCAGTTTATTTTTTTGTTGCTAAGATTACATAAGCTTGGCACTAAGACGAATACGAAGCTGATTTTAAAACTAATATACACTCGTATAAAATGATCATATATTTTTAGTTCCTACAACACAGTATGAGCTTGGAATTGATGCGTGATCGACTGAAAATAAGACTGCGTGATGGTATCCCGCGGCGTGCGGCGTCGCTTTGCAATTTCTCAGAATTGAAGTCTTTCTCAGAAGTCTTTAACTGTTTACCGTCTATAAAAAAAATTTGCAAATTTTTTATTTCCTAGCTACTATATACGGCGTCGCTTTACAGTTGATCAGAATTGAAGTCTTTAACGAAAAAAATATCTTAAACTGCTAAACTTCACCCCATAGGTACTATGATAATATTCTTCGTTGTTGTTAAGATGCCTTTAACCGTAAATCAATATTTTCAGTATTGATTCTACAGGAAGTAAATAGTTGAATGGTAAAATTTGTTGATGTGATTTGAGTGATGCATGCATCTTGAAGATATCGAGCTCTATTCTTTCTTTTTTTCTTTCTTCTTTTGCACTTTTCTTCTCTCTCTCTCTCTCTCTCTCTCTCCTCCTCCTTGTGTTCCTTCTTCTTCATCATCATCTTCACCGTTCTCGTCTTCATTATCATCTCCACCGCTCTCGTCTTCATAATCACCTTCTCCGTCTTCTTGTTGTTCCTGTTTTACTTGTCCTTGTTGTCGTTGTTCTTCTTCTTCTTTTCCATCAATATGAAAGTGGTCATTGAAACTGACCGTCAACTCGGACAACGGTGTCTTGTCGTCCATCTCTTTTTAACTTTTTGAACGTAAGCATTTCTTATAATCGAAGTTTTTGACTTCGAACTTTTGGCACATCTCGATCAATTCTTTCAAGAATTGTGTGGATTCTTCATCCTCTTTTCCGTGGTTTTGTGGATCAATCTCTAGCACAATGCACCTTATCTGTACACGCGGGCTATCATATTTGTATGTCACTGTGGTCTTTTTTCCATCAGTCGGCTTTACTTTTCTGCATGTGACAGTGAAGTTTGTTAAAATCTCTATTACTTGGGTGAAGTCATTTCTGATGATAACCATCATGCTGTTTAATTCTGCTTGTTCTCCATACTTCTCACTTAGTTTATCTTGTATCAAGAAATGAGGGTGAATTTGATCGTACTTGCTCCAGTATCTTCTTGCTTTATCTTTGCTACCATTTTCAAGGCAAAAATTCGCACCATTAGGGGAAACTTCACAGTGGAAACTACAGTTTTCTTTGTTTCTTTCCTGAGAATATTTTCCGATCTTAGGCCAAAGATTTTCTTCAATGCCGGTAGCCTTTAACATACACATACGAATAACCGACGATGCCGTTCGAGCAAAATATTTGGGATGAGACGGTCCAAACAACATTGGGTCTTCACGATTGTTACTTGCGATGGGATTAATCGACGCATATTGTCTGTACGATTCACGGAGTCGACTTCGGTTGTTAAGTCCAATGATTGATCGAAGTACAACATAGAAAGAGGGATCAGTTTGTAAGAAGATTGTTTCTGGATATGATTTGAGGCATCTTGATACCCTTGAAAGTTGCCACGCAACTCCTCTCATTGTAAGTACATTAATTTATCCAGGACACTAACGGTTGACAATGGTTTCCATACACTTGACAAACGACAAAACAACGACGCCTACATAATACAGCAGATGTTTTTACTTTTCGTGGTTGGGAACCCCGACTGAAACACCCGCACTCGTTTTTTTCCAATATTACAATAAGATCGGCTGCGAAATAAGGTATATAAAAAAGGTAAAAATGAAAGATGGAGCTTTACCTCTCTCAAGTCCACCCAGTGCAAAGGAGAGAGCTTGAGGGAACCACAGCTCGCACATTCCAAAATACATAGACAACGATAAGTAAAATAGTTTATATATGCAAAAATAAAAGGTAAACACAAAATGTTCATAAAGTATTTCAATAGACCTTATTCGTGGTGTGACAATGTTTTTTCCAATTCAGCGTGACGAACCTCCAGGGGATTCATTTTCTTTTGTTTTTAATCTTCGAAAAATTCACGAGTATCCCAAAGGATACGAAAGGAATAACGATGATATCCCGACAAGCTTACAAAACAATAGCTCTTCATTCCCCCAGAGGTTTGTCACGCTGAATTAGGAAAACATTGTCACACCACGAATAAGGTCTATTGTTCTCAAGAGTCGATGAATATTGGTTTTATCAGGTAGAGAGTTCCAAAGTACTAGTACTAGTACCAGCAACAGAATGTGAGGTATTCACGTGAGGAACAGACAACAGGTTGTGTGAGGATGATAAAGGAGAGTATCGCTTGTAAGGTATATTCCTGAGGTTTGATTTGTGTTACGTTATCGGCTATTCTATTGATTATCATCACCTATCCTACCTATCTTTCTAAACAGAGTCACTTGGAAAAACCTGTTGCTTGAATTTTAAATTTCATTTACTTTAGCCTTTGTACAGCGCTTACTACCCCTCCCCCTGCGGTGAAAAACAGGTAGGTAGCGTCTGTGTCACATTTCTCAATCATGTTCCGAGGTCCCGTGAGGTTCTCAAGATTTGGAGGTTATTAGAAATGCAAGAATAACTTTTAGATATTCTCGAAGCAAGCTTGATATTTGTGTTCTAATAATATAACTCAATAAAATAATTTCAATCGAATATTGGAGAACATTTAAGTTCACGAGGAGATTCAATCTTTAGAATTGCTGTAAACGCAGTCTTTTATTCCTACTAAAAAGAAAACAAACTCGTTTCGCTTAGCAAAATATCGTGTCTGCTTCTTAGAAATCAACGTCAAATTATTCGCCTGTTCTCATATTGATATTTAAAAAAATTAACCTATCAACGAGGGAAAAATATACAATTTGTGTTAAAAGTCTTTACAGAACTGCTATTGGTTTTGGATCCGGAAGTGGATTTTTCCATATGACCAACGCCACACTTACTATATATATCTTGGTCAGAGCACAAATAACGTTTTTCTTAAACTTTCCAAAGAAGATGACGCGA
This sequence comes from Actinia equina, assembly GCA_011057435.1. Lineage (NCBI taxonomy): Eukaryota > Metazoa > Cnidaria > Anthozoa > Actiniaria > Actiniidae > Actinia > Actinia equina. The sequence goes on along the minus strand of WHPX01000763.1, from coordinate 18,977 downwards.
TCAAATGCATTGAGGTGTACATAGCACACCAGATGGTTATTTTTTCTATAAAGCTTTGCGCGCCTAGTTAGACTATCTGGTGCCTTTCCGAAATTCAAAAGAAGACTGGTAATGAACTCTTGGTGCAAAGAATTGTGGGATTAATTTAGGATGGAAAAAAGCTTGGCCCTTAATATGACGATGCGCACCGCGAATCGATGTAACTAGATGCATCTGGTGATACAACTCGAGAAATGATCACAAAATGATGCAATAGCAGAAAGCATGGCGCTTCTAACACGTTCGGCTAATTCAAGATCAGTTTTATTATTTACACCACATAAAGATATGCTTATTACATTTTACAGATAATAATAGAAAAAAAGGTGTTAGGTTACCTGAAGTAGTCAAACAACTAATCGAGTCAGCTAGCCTATTATCTGAGGTGCATACGAGAGAAGGATAAATTATGTCATTTTTCGAGAATACTTCCGTCCAAGCTTTTTCTTTAACCCAACAGTGATTTTGAAGATATAGAAGTAAGTTATAGTGCTTGGGAACGAGGTTATTCCGGGCGAAAGCCCTTAGAATTAAATTGGGAAAATAAATCCGGAACAATTCTTCACCGAAAACGATTTTTTTCGAATACGGTCTCCAGAGTGGAACATTTTGAAAACGCCGGCTAGCCGTGTTAGTGTGGACGGAGAACATTTCGTTTTGATGACGTCATGATTGTCATGGGAACATGGCGGGAAGACTTAAAATTCACCGCGGGCACAATTTCAGCTACGATGCACATGCTCAGATGTGCAATAAAGCGTTTTTGCCGCCTCTGATCGGACTAGTGTTAACGCGAAACATTTTATCCGTTTTTATGTGTGGAAGGAAAACTTTTTTCCAGTTTCGGTGTGAAAGTTGCGGATTCAAATTTATCCGGCATAGTGTGGACGGGGCCGTAGATGCAAAATTAAGATCAGTTAAGTTTTGGTTAAACACGACAAAACTCCAGGACCGCCAAAAACTGTCAGCAATAATTGCATATAGAGAATTATTAGCAATGAACAACAATAACTGGTCTAGTAAAGTAAAATCTTTATTAGACCGAAGCGGCTTAGGGAATGTCTGGCTTGAAATAAAATGCAATCATCGTTCAAGTTAGAATCCATTCAAAACAATTAAAACTAGATTAACGGATGACGCGTAGCCGAGTGGTTTCGCAGCTTCTCGAGCCTTCATACAATTATTCGGGTGAAATGTCTATGTATATTCTAATACTTGATACCGAATAAAAAAGTCTGTCTGTCCGTCCGTCCGTCCGTTGTCCGTCCGTCCGATTGTTTGTCCGTCCGTTTGTCCGTCCGTCCGTTTGTCTGTCTGTCTGTCTGTCTGTCCAATATCCCGCCGGAAAAGGAAAATTTAGTTAGGAAAGGAAAAACATTGGTTTAGTAATCTTATAAATAAAATAATTGGCCTTGTGTTAGCATGGACGATAAAAATAACAAGAGATTTGATTGGGTCTCTTCGTTAGCAAATTATGCAATTGAAAACGTCTCAACAGACCGCCAAATAAAACACTAAAATGCATTCTGATTGGGGCAATTCTGATGAACTTTCAGCTTTACATCACCTGCACTAAACTGGCTCAAAACTCTGTATGTATTTGTATACAAGGCATAGCCTCGAGAAAAAAATATATGAATATTTGTCGTTTTCGTCTATATTTGATCAGGTTTTTTATCTACAAGATTTAAATTACCTGGAATTAATTATTCTTTTTATGATACTCTTATGGAATTGTAGTGGCAGGCGAAAAGCACTATTTACTTTATTATCAATCTAAAAGGGTTTTTGTCCTCTATACCACAGCAAGGTGACATTTGACAACCCACCAGCTTCATTTCTGCCATTGACTTCAACGCTCTTAGCACCGGTCCACTCAAGCAAGAAAAATTCTCTCAAACTCCTAATATAACTCAAGGTATATCAATCCTTAACCATTGAATGTATCAAGTCCTAAATGGCTGAAAATATTCGTATTTTAAGATTATGAATTTGTATTCATAGTCCAGCGTTAATCGCCCAAGGTCTAATCTCCCTAATTACCAGTGTCACGATATAAAAAAGGTATACCAAGGTATAGTTCTACCTAATTCAAACACCTTGCCAAAAGTTTTTCTTGCGAAACATATATGATTCCATTTTCTTTTTTTTTTTACCAATTTATTTTTTTGTTGCTAAGATTACATAAGTTGGGCACTAAGACGAATACAAACCTGATTTTAAAACTAATACAGTCGTACAAAATGATCATATATTTTAGTTCCTATGAGCTTGAAATTAATGCGTGACCGACTGAAAATCAGACTGCGTGACGGTATCCTAGACCGTCGCTTTGCAGTTGATCAGAATAGAAGTCTAAACTGTTTACTGTCTATAAAAAATGCTAATTTTTATTTCCTAGCTACTAAATACGGCGTCGCTTTGCAGTTGATCAGAACTGAAGTCTTAAACTTTTTACCGTCTATATGAAACTGCTAATTTTCATTCCCCAGGTACTATGATAATATTCCTTGTTATTGTAAAAAGTGCCTTTAACCCTAAATCAATATTTTCAGTATTGATTCTACAGGAAGTAAATAGTTGAATGGTAAAATTTGTTGATGTGATTTGAGTGATGCATGCATCTTGAAGATATCGAGCTCTATTCTTTCTTTTTTTCCTTCTTCTTTTGCACTTTTCTTCCTCTTCTCCTCCTCGTGGTCCTTATTCTTTTTTATCATCATCATCTTCTGCGCCTTTTTGTTGTTCCTGTTTTACTTGTTCTTCTCGTTGTTGTTGTTGTTCTTCTTTTTTATGGAAAATTTCAGTCATCCCGGACAACGGTATCTTGTCTTCAATCTCTTTTTTAACACAAGCATTAAACTTAGAATCAAAGTTTTTGATTTCGAACTTTTGGAACATCATGATCAATTCTTTCAAGAATTGTGTGGCTTCATTTTTATCATTTCCGTGGTTGTCTGGATCGATTTCTAGCACATTGCACTTGACATGTACACACGGGTGATCAAATTTGTATGTGAATTTGGTCTTATTTTCATCAGTCTGCTCTTTATATCTGTGGCATGTGACAGTGAAGTTTGTGAAAATCTCTATTACTTGTTTGAAGTCATTTCTGATGATAACCATCATGCTGTTTAATTCTGCTTGTTTTCCATAATTCTTACTTAGCTTATCTTGTATCAAGAAATGAGGGTGAAGCTGATCGTACTTGCTCCAGTATCTTCTTGCTTCATCTTTGCTATCACTTTCCAGGCAAAAATTCGCACCATTAGGGGAATCTTCACATTTGAAATGACACTTTGCTTTGTTTCTTTTGTGAGAAAGTGTTCCGATCTCAGGCCAAAGATTATCTTCAATGCCGGTAGCCTTCAACATACACATACGAATAACAGACGATGCCGTTCGAGCAAAATATTGGGGATGAGATGATCCAAACAACATTGGGTCTTCAAGATTGTTACTTTCGATTCCATCAATCCGCGCATGTTGGGAGTATATAACGCGGAGTCGACCTTGCTTCCTAAGCTCCTCGAGTGATTGAAGTACAACACAGAAAGACGGATCAGTTTGAACGAAAAATGTTTCTGGATATAATGGAGCCATCTTGATAACCCTGAAAGTCGTCACGCAACTCTTCTCGCTGTAAGTTCAATGATTTATTCAGGACGCTAACTGTTGACAATGCTGACAATACACTTGACAACCGATAAAATAACGACGCCTACAGCAGATGTTTTCTTTTTCGTGGTTGGGAACCCCGACTGAAACACTCGCACTCGTTTTTTTTTTTCAATTTTACAGTAAGATCGGCTGCGAAATAAGGTATATAAAATAAGAAAAAATGAAAGATGAAGATTTTCCTCTATCAAGTCCACCGGACCCAGTGCAAAGGAGAGAGCTTGAGGGAACTACAGCTCACACATTCCAAAATACATAGACAACGATAAGTAAAAAAAGTTCATATATGCAAAAATAAAAGATAAACACAAAATGTTTATAAGTATTTCAATTGTTCTCGAGAGTCGATGAATATTGGTTTTATCAGGTGGAGAGTTCCAAAGTAAATATGCGAAAATAAAAGATAAACTATATGGAAATGATCATAAATATGCTGAACGAAATAATAATGTTTTCAGTGATGTTTAGAATTGTTCAAGAGAGTCAAACTTCCTAATTTCATCAGGTAAAGAGTTCCACAGTACTGGCACTGGGCCAGCGACAGAGTGTGAGGTATTCACGTGAGGAACAGACAACGGGTTGCGTGAGGATGATACTGAGGAGAGTACCTCTTCTAAGGTCTAATTCTGAGGTTTGATTTGTGTTACGCTGTCGGCTATTCTATTGGTTATCATCACCTATCCTACCTATCTTTCTAACCAGGGTCACTTGCAAAGAGCTGTTGTTTGAATTTTAAATTTATTTTACTTTAGCTTTTGTATAGCCGCTTACCACCCTTCCCCCCTGCGGTAAAAAACAGGGAGATAGCGTCACATTTCTTAATCGTGTTCCGAGGTTCCGTGTGGTCCTCAAGATTTTGAGCAACAATCTAATTAGTTGTTACACTTCTTCTTAGAAATTTAAGAATAATTTTTAGATGTTTTCGAAGCAAGCTTGATGTTTGTGCTCTAATAATATAACTCAATAAAAATTAGAGAATCTACATTTAAGTTCACGAGAAGATTCAATCTTTGGAATTGTTGTAAACGCAGTCTTCTATTCCTAATAAAAAGAAAACAAACTTGGATCGCTTGGTTAAATATCGTGTCTGCTTCTTAGAAATTAAAAACAATCAAAGGAAATAGCGCGCGCGTTTTGACGTCAGTTTATTCGTCTGTCCTCATATTGATGTTAAAAAAATAACCAATCAACGAGGGAGAAATCTACGATTTGTGTTAAAAATCTTTATAGAACTGCTTTTGGTTTTGGACCCGGAAGTGGATTTTTCCATATGACCAACGTCACACTTACTATATATATCTTGGTCAGTGCACAAATAACGTTTTTTCAAAAACTTTCCAAAAGAAGCTGACGCGATCAACTGCATTGAGGCGTATATAGTACACCAGATGATTATTTTTTCTATAAAGCTTTGCGCGCCTAGTTAGATCACCTAGTACCTTTACGAAATTCATAAGAAGACTGGTAATGAACTCTTGGTGCAAAGAATTGTGGGATTAATTTAGGATGCAAAAAAGCTCCGCCCTTATTATACGCATGCGCACCACGAATTGATGTAACTAGATGCATCTAGTGATACAACTCGAGAAATGATCACAAATTGTTACAATGGCAGAAAGCATGGAGCTTCTAACACGTTTCATATCGATCGATTGTGTATCTGAAATGCATACGTCAGAGGATAAATTATGTTATTATTCAAGAATACAATTTCCGTCCAAGCTGTTTTGAACCCGACAATGATTTTGAAATTCAATTTTTTGTTTTGTTTCTTCCCCCTTCTTGCCAACTCAAAACAAAAACTGCCCCCCCCCCCCCCCCAAAAAAAACGGGATTAAGTTCATGTGCAATACAATACATAAATCTTGGCCCCGTCCACACTATGCCGGATAAAATTTGAATCCGAATTTTTATTTATTCGCTTAGGCCTACCGTCCACACTAGTACGGGCGAATCCGGAACAATTCTTCACTGAAAACGAATTTTTTCGAATACGATCTCCAGAGTGGAACAATTTGAAAACGCCGGCCAGCCGTATTAGTGTGGATGGAGAACATTTCGTATCCGAAATATTTCGTTACAATGACGTCATGATTGTCATGGGAACATGGCGGGAAGGCTTAAAATTCACCGCAGGCTTAATTTCAGCTTCGATGCACATGCTCAGATGTGCAATGAAACGTTTTTGCCGCCTCTGATCGGACTAGTGTAGACGCGAAACATTTTATCCGTTTTCATGTGTGGACGGAAAAAACAGATTACTCGTTTGGAAATTATTTCATCGAAGTTAAAAATTTTGAACACAGAAAATATTTTAGCAAATTGAGAATTAGTAATCACGACCTTGTAATCGAAAAGGAAAGACATTCAAGGGAATAAAACGAGAAGATAGGAGGTGCTTCTATTTCCCAGATAGTGCAGAAGATGAGAGGCACTTACTTATTCACTGTGCACTATATTCAAATCTAAGGGAAGAACTCTTCAAGGACTTGATTCTCTTTTGTCAAATGAGAATGAGTTGTTTCAGCTATTCATGAGTCCACCCAAAATGATAGCAGTAGCAGCAGCAAAATATGTCCATAACTGCTTTATAAAAAGATCACATACAACACAGAATTAATATAGAGTGTGGTCTTCTTACCCAAACTAGGCAATAAGTTAACAGATAAAAACAGTTTCCCGTGTTTGATACTCTGATCAAAACACGCGGGATGTTCAAGGGAGCACGTTAAAATTTTGATTGGGTTGGTTAATCTTCGATTTTATCGCACGTATTCTAAGATTTAGCAGTTGTTCCTTGTAGTTCTTGTTTACGTGCGCGCGCAACACTTCATGGCAGGCGTTCCTTGCTTTAGTCGGGCTAGCGAATTTACTCCGAAAACCGACGAATATATTGCGAGGAGCGGAGCGACGTCATTCCCTTCCTTACGCGATCGTAAGCCATTCGGATCGGCCGAAACCAAAACACTACGAGGAACGACTGTCACATGATGGATTGCGCGCGCTAGATAGATCAACCAAGAACAATAACTTTCTTTACACAAACAAAATTTTAATGTGCTCCCTTGGGATGTTGAGAGAACACGAGAGGAGCGTAGGAAACCATGACGAGTAGCGGAGTGGTTTCTAGCAGCTTCTCGAGTGTTCTCCCAAATCCCAAGTGTTTTGATCAGAGTACCAAACACGGAAAACTGTTTTTTGATCTGTTTTATAAAATAACAAACACGCAAAAAAAAAAAAAAAAAAAAAAAAAAGGATCATTCTGATGTATTTGTAAAGGATGACGCGAGCGTGTTTTGATGCCTCATCAAACATGGTTTTCGACCAATCACAATTATACAAGGGCCGCGAAGCGGCCTGAAAGTATAATTGAAATTATATTAACAAACGAAGTGAGAAATATATGAGAAAACAATAGGTAGAATCCTGCCATTTGTGCTTCGGACCACATTTTAACGCACTCCACTCCCCTAGAGTTTAAATATTGATGACGTAATCCCAGAATCCCGTGCTGCACTAAGTGCGAGGTCACGTTGTACTTTTCATCTTTTTAACGCCTGTGTGAAGAGACTCCACGATGAGAATATATGATGGGAATGACTAGTCATGTGTCAATATTTGACAAGTACGAGGGCGGGAGGGTATCTCATATATTTCTCACTTCGTTTGTTAATATAATTTCAATTATACTTTCAGGCCGCTTCGCGGCCCTTGTATAATTGTGATTATATTTCGCAAACTCCGTTCGAAATATATGAGAAAACAATAGGTAGATTTTAACGCCCTCAACAATATGTCTGAATAAATGCAGACATTAACACAGTGAGTTTGTGAAATTAATACATTTATACGTAACTTGAACGTATTCAACAATATAAATGACTTTGGTTTAGAAGAACTAAGCTTTGTCTGTGTTCAAGACAGCGTTAGCAAAGCTGCTGTTATGTACTGGCTTGTAGTAGAAGCGTTGGAAGGTACTGGGTGATGTCCAGTCTGCCATGTCCATAATGTCACCTATTGGGACATTGTTGTTTGCTGCAGCTGTTGTTGAAGCACCTCGTACAGAATGTGCCTTGAATATATCTGTGTTAATACCAGCGGCTTTTATTACTTCACGTAGCCAGCGGGCTAAAGTGGTCGAAGTAACAGGTTTATGGGGCTTGATGAATGAGATGAACACATCTGGTTTTGAAGAGGGAATCAGTAGTCTAACCTTTCTAGTGGCTTTCAAGTAACATTGAAAAGTGTTAACTGGGCAGAGCTTGCTGTCTGAATGAAATTTTGCAAAGAAGGCTTTGGCCATGTCCTCAAGAGATCCTCGACTTCTCGGGAAGTCAAGGTGAGTGAGATGCCTTCTGGAATTACTTGGCAGTATCGCAAGTCGAATTTAGACAGGGAAGAGACTCGTTCTGGGCATGAGAGTGCAAATAACATGGCAAGTTTGAGTGATAATAGCTTTAATGACAATTTTCTGGAACTTTCCATGGATGACAAGTATTTTGTTACTCTTGTGACATCCCATGTGTGATTGTATCTTGGTTTGGGGGGTCGGATATTCACCCCCATACCCTTTAACAGTTGTGCTACCAGTGGGTGCTGCCCAACTGGGTAACCGTCAATCTTATTGTGGCTAGACAATATAGCTGAACGAACAACATTAACGGTTCTGTAAGCAACTCCAGTGTTACTCTGACCGAAACTCCAGAATTTGGTTTAATTTTGCTGAAACAGGATTAATCTTTGATTTATGACACCAGCTGCTCCAATGCCGCCATGCGGACCCATACGCCTTATGTGTGGAGGGTCGAGTGGCTGACAGTAGTATCTTGGTAAGGTTTTCAGGAAGGCCTTCTGTTTGTAAGTTTTCCCTGATATGTGAAAGACGGCTAGGTGTAGTCTCGGAAACAATGAGTGGACCCTTTCGATTGAGGCTGGGTCTTTCAGTAAGTTCCTCGTATTGGGAAGTATTATTGGATTCTTGATGAGAAGTCGGAGCAGTATCGGCCGCCAAGTCTGGGTTTGCCAGATTGGGGCTACAAGTGTGAGGTCTGCTCTGTCTAGAGATACCTTGCGAAGGACTGAAGGGATCATGTTGAATGGTGGAAATGCATATCCCTTTAGGGGTCCCCAGTCTAATGTCATGGAGTCCGTGTGAAGGGCTTTTGGGTCGAGCCTCCAGCTCACAAACTGTGGCAGCTGGGTTGTCAGTAGTGTGGCAAATAGGTCGACGTTGCAATCTTTGAGGAAAGGGCTGAATGACTTGGAAGCTTATTTTCCATTCGCTGGAATCGTGAAACTCTCTTGATTCCTTGGAGATGTTGTGCGCTTATCAGGATTTTCCTTTGTAGGCACCACTCCCATATTTCCAGCGTCAGGGAGACAAGTATGCTCGACCGGGTTCCTCCCTTGTTGTTTATGTGGGCAACTGATGTAGAGTTGTCCATTCTCAAGCAAACAGCCTTGTGATGTTGGTTCTTCATAAACGCTTTTAAGGCAAGGAATGCTGCATTCAGTTCTAAATAATTGATGTGCAGCTTTTTCTCCTCGCTGGACCACCGACCGTTTGTGGTGGTGCCCTCGCAAACTGCCCCCAGGCCCTTCTTGGAGGCGTCTGTTGTTATGACTAGGTCTGAGGTCGGAGGGTTGATTGGACTTCCGTTTACCTTTCTTATATTTGCTATCCATCACCTGAGCTCCTCTTGGGCATGGTGGTTTAGGGTGATTTGTGTCTCGTAGTCGGTTGTGTTCGTTGATTCGAAGGTGCTTTATAAGTTGAATCTGTAAACGTCGGAAGTGTAAGTAGGCCTGATGTATTGCCAGGCGAGTTGATTCCAGAGAGCCGAGTAGGCTTGCTACGTCCTGTGCCAGCATAGTCGGGTTGGTCAGGGCGTTCTGGCATTTGTCCAGAACTTTCTGGACTTTTCCCCCTGGTAGGCTCAGAGTTAGTGTCTCTGAATTTACTATAAACCCTAGGAAGGTAATGGATTGGCTTGGTTTCAGCTGGGACTTTTCCCAATTGATAGTGAAACCTAGGTCTTGAAGCAGTTTCAATGCCATTGATGTGTTGGTCTCGGACTCTGTCATCGTGGACCCCAACAGAAGAAAATCGTCCAGATAAGCTAACATGCGTACACCTCTTTTCGAAGAAACGAGACGACCGGTTTGGTCAGTTTTGTAAATATTCTTGGTGCTGTATTTAGACCAAAGGGGAGACCTTCGAATGCGTAGCATTTGTTTTCCCACAAAAATCTCAGGTATTTTTGAGATTTGTGAATTTTATTGATAGGTACACGTCCTTCAGATCTATAGACTTCATAAAGTCCCCCTTCCTTAGGATTGTTTTTAAGCACGATATGTTTTCCATTTGAAAGTGGGAGTTCTGTATGAAATGATTGAGATGACTCAGATCTATGACTGGTCTGAAGGATCCTCCTTTTTTGGGCACCAAGAACAAGCGGCTGTAAAAGCCTGGTTCGTTTGGGGAGGGGTCCACATAGATTGCTCCCATATTCAGGAGTCTTTGAATCTCTGCGTCTAATAACGGTTTTGTTTGTTTTGTTGAACTTGTCACAACTGGAATTCTTTGAACTGGAACACAACAAAAGGGAAATTGATACCCTGTAACAATGTCTAGGATTTCTTGGTCTGAGGTTATTTCCCTCCATTTGTTTAGGAATCTGTTGATTCCCGATTTGTCCCCTTTGAGGGGCGAAAGGACCGGTAGTTGTTTGAGCGGTTACTTTGGTATTTGGAAAAACCGCGCGACTGGTTGGACTGCTTGGACCTTTGAATGTAATTTGGTTTACGATTTGCTTGTTGGTTTTTAGTGGGGAATGAGAGATTTTTGGCTAGACCCCTACTAAGTTCTGCCTGTTTAGAGGCTAAGGTGGGAAAATCTTCACCGAAAAGCATAGTTTTGGCATTAGGCAAAGATTCATCTGCCAGGTTAATTTTTTTTGGTTTTTTTTTTGTTGTTGTTAATAGTCGCTAGGACCCTTTTCCTGCGAACAGTTGAAAGGAGATAATTTGAAGAGCCTAGTAAGCATAAGGCTTGTTCTAAAATGTTCTTAACCTGATTAGGTGACACTTCTTTCCCCGTTGAGAGGGCATCGTGTAAGCAACAAAGTGGACCTGTGGTGTTTAGCAAAGCTTTTTGAGCCAAACATAGGTCTTTATCACGATTCTGGACAAATCTTTTTATTTGTGGATTGTTTATTGGATTTACAACTGAGGTATCTAGAGTGGGTGCCCTTAGGCAATCAAGTGAGGGAACACTGAAATTTTCAAGAATGTCTGACACCTGGTCATGGCTTAATTTCTTCCTAAAGTGCATATCTAGGAAGGTTGATAGCCCTTGGTTGGTTCCCAGTAGGATGGGGTGGCCCCAGGGTCATACATTTCATCATCTATTAGCGTATTTTCGCCGTTTGTTGAAGCAGTTTCAGTTCTTGGAGACTCGGAGCCTGGATTGAGTAGCTTATCAGTCAAGATTGGTGGTCATCCGAGGTGGTGGTGATCATCCGAGTTTGGTGGCTTGACAGCCGAGCTTGGTGGCTTATTAGCCGAGTTTGGTGGCTTAATAGCCGAGTTTGGTGGCTTAATAGCCGAGCTTGGTGGGGACTGTCCCTTCTTGATATTCTGGGAGATCGTAGTCCAGGTCTATGTCTTCTGTTTGGACTGAGAGCAGATCATTGTAATCTATCTCGGTGTGTTTTGGCGGGAAAGATTCCATGTTAACTTCGAGAGTTGAGATACGGTTATTCGTCTTTGAAATCGCTTCTTTGATTTCTTTCAGTGTTGAGAAGACTGAATTTATATCCTTTTGGTCCACTTGGGATGTTTTTTGTCGTTTGCTATGCCTAGAGCTTGTTGATTCGGACGAACTGTCCGTGTGGCGGGAAGAATGTTTAGATCGTTTACGAGAAGACATTGTAGCTACTAGAGCTAAAAATTCAAAATATTACAAGCAATTGCATCCCGAATGGGATTATTTATGATTCTGGGTATAGGAGTAGGCTAAAAGGTATAAAATAGAGGATAAAAACACGGTTAGTAACCACTTACCTTATCGTACGTCCGAAGCACAGCAGAAAAAGATGAAAAGTACAACGTGACCTCGCACTTAGTGCAGCACGGGATTCTGGGATTACGTCATCAATATTTAAACTCTAGGGGAGTGGAGTGCGTTAAAATGTGGTCCGAAGCACAAATGGCAGGATTCTACCTATTGTTTTCTCATATATTTCGAACGGAGTTTGTGAAATATAATCGTAGCGCGCGCACACTATCCCAGTCATTTTGTAAAGTAACTATACCAACTAATTTAAATAGGCGAATTCATTATAACATAATAGAAATTACTATTGATGGTTTTCAATCATTCCCAAGAAAATGAAATAACAAAAGACACGGCGGCAATGTTGGATGATATAACAAAAGAGACTATTGACGAATCTTTGTTGTTAAATTCATCCAACATGGCAGCCGTGAAAACCATCAATAAATCAACAATTATAGTCTTCATACATTTATTCGGGTAAAATGTCTATGTATATACTAATTCTTGATACCGAATAAGAAAAGTCTGTCTGTCTGTCTGTACAATATCCCGCCGAAAAGGGAAAATTTAATTAGGATAAGAAAAAACATTGGATCTTGGAATCTTATAAATAGAATAATTGGTTCTGTGTTAGCATGGACGATAAAAAGTAAACAAGAGATTTGATTGGGTCTCTTCGTTAGCAAATTATGCAATTGAAAACGTCTCCACAGACCGCCAAATAAAACACTAAATGCATTCTGATTGGGGCAATTCTGATGAACTTTCAGCTCAACATCACCTGCACTAAACTGGTTCAAAACTCCTCATGCATATATTTATACAAGACATATTTGAAATAGCCTCGAGAAAAAAATATGATTTTTTTTTCGTTTTCGTTGGGGTAGCGATAAAAAGCTGAAACAGTGGAAAGCAGAAAGAGCTGAAAAAGCTGGGGGGAAAATGAAATAGCTGAAAAGTGCAATTCTATAAATTCTACGAATGTCTGTACTTGAATTACTTTCATCACTCTTATTATCATGAAAGAACTGAAAGAGGTTTGATTTTTTCCTTTATATACTACGCCGAGGAAAGCCAAAAACAACAACAACAAAACAACAACAACAACAACAATACATCTTGCTCCGAGAAGCGCTTGACAACGTTTTCATGAAAATATCGATGCATGGCCGCCACAATTATTATTTCGTTCCCGAGAAGGGATTAACATTTCTAAACAAAGATATAGCGGTTGATTCGGCTTTTTCATAAAATCATCTGCTCGTCATGCACATGTATACAAAACATATTTGAAATAGCCTCGAGAAAAAATTATGATTTTTTTTTTCATTTTCGTCTATCGTTGATCATTTTTGTCTATCGTTGATCATTTTCGTCTACCGTTGATCAGGTTTTTTATCTACAAGATTTAAATTACCTGGAATTAATTATTCTTGTATGAGACTTTTATGGGATTGTCGTGCAGGCGAAAAGCACTATTTACTTTATTATCAATCTAAAAGGGTTTTTGTCCTCTATACCACAGCAAGGTGACATATGACAACCCACCGGCTTCATTTCTGCCATTGACTTCAACGCTCTTAGCAACAGTCCACTTAAGCAAGAAAAATTCTCTCAAAATCCTAATATAACTCAAGGTATATCAATCCTTTACCATCAATGTATCGAGTTCTAAATGGCTGAAAATATTCGTATTTTAAGATTATGAATTTGTATGATAGTGAAGTGTTAATCGCCCAAGTTCTAATCTCCCTAATTACCAGTGTCACTATATAAAAAGCTACACTAAGGTAGTTCTACCTATAAATTGAAACACCTTGCCAAAAGTTTTTCTTGCGAAATCTATGAATCCATTGCTTTTTTTACCAATTTATTTTTTTTTGTTGCATAAGACTACATAAGCTGGGCACTAAGACGAATACGAAGCTGATTTTAAAACTAATACAGTCGTATAAAATGATTATATATTTTTAGTTCCTATGAGCTTGAAATTAATGCGTGACCGACTGAAAATCAGACTGCGTGATGGTATCCCGCTGCGTGCGGCGTCGCTTTGCAGTTGATCATATTTGAAGTCTTTAACTGTTTACTGTCTATAAAAAATGCTAATTTTCATTTCCTAGCTACTATATACGGCGTCGCTTTGCAGTTGATCAGAATTGAAGTCTTTAACTGTTTACAGTCTATATAAAAACTGCTAATTTTATTCCCTAGGTTCTATGATAATATTCCTTGTTGTTGTTAAAGTCTCTTTAACTCTAACTCAATATTTTCAGTATTGATTCTACAAGAAGTAAATATTGAATGGTAAAATTTGTTTATGCGATTTGAGTGATGCATGCATCTTGAAGATATCGAGCTCTATTCTTTCTTTTTTTCCTTCTTCTTTTGCTCTTTTCTTCCCTCTTCTCCTCCTTATGGTCCTTCTTCTTCTTTTTCATCATAAACATCATCAAAATCATCATCATCATTATCTTCTTCACCGCTCTCCTCTTCATCATCATCTTCTTCGCCGTTTTGTTGTTCCTGTTTTTCTTGTTCTTGTTGTTGTCGTTGTTGTTCTTCTTTTTCATCGGAACTGGCAGTCTTCCCGGGCAACGGTGTCTTTGTCTTTAATCTCTTTTTTAACGTAATCATTTAACTTAGAATCAAAGTTTTCGACTTTGAACTTTTGGCACATCTTGATCAATTCTTTCAAGAATTGTGTGGCTTTAATTTCATCATTTCCGCGCTTTTCTGGATCCGCGATATCTTGCACTTTGCACTTTACCTGTACACACGGGCTATCATATTTGTATGTGAATTTGGTCTTATTTTCATCAGTCTGCTCTTTATATCTGTGGCATGTAACAGTGAATTTTGTGAAAATCTCTACCACTTCCTTGAATTCTTTTCTGATGATAACCATCATGCTGTTTAATTCTGCTTGTTCTCCATACTTCTCACTTAGTTTATCTTGTATCAAGAAATGAGGGTGAATTTGATCGTACTTGCTCCAGTATCTTCTTGCTTTATCTTTGCTACCATTTTCCAGGCAAAAATTCGGACCATTAGGGGAAACTTCACATTCGAAACAACACTTTTCTTCGTTTCTTTTGTGAGAATATTTTCCGATCCTAGGCCAAATTTTATGATCAATGCCGGTAGCCTCTAACATACACATACGAATAACCGACGATGCCGTTCGAGCGAAATGTTGGGGATAATTTCCAAACACTTTTGAGTCTTTAGAGTTGTTACTTGCGATTTCATCAATCCGCGAGTGTTGGGAGTACTTTAGGTGGAGTAGACCTTGCTTCTCAAGTTCATTGAGTGATTGAAATACAACATCGAAAGACGGATCAGTTTGAACGAAAATTGTTTCTTCTGGATATGATGCAGCCATCTTGATAACCCTGAAAGTCGTCACGCAACTCATCTCATTGTAAATTCCTTAATTTATTCAGGACACTAACTGCCTGACTGTTGACAATGCTTTCCATACACTTGACAAACGATAAAATAACGACGTATACAGCAGATGTTTTTCCTTTTCTTGGTTGGGAACCCCGACTGAAACACTCGCACTCTTTTTTTTTTTCAATATTACAGTAAGATCGGCTGCGAAATAAGGCATATAAAATAAGAAAAAATGAAAGATGAAGATTTCCCTCTATCAAGTCCATCCAGTGCAAAGGAGAGAGCTTGAGGGAACTACAGCTCACACATTCCAAAATACATAGACAACGATAAGTAAAAATAGTTTATATAGGCAAAAATAAAAGATAAACACAAAATGTTTATAAGTATTTCAATTGTTCTCGAGAGTCGATGAATATTGGTTTTATCAGGTGGAGAGTTCCAAAGTAAATATGCGAAAATAAAAGATTAACTATATGGAAATGATCATAAATATGCTGAACGAAATAATAATGTTTTCAGTGATGTTTAGAATTGTTCAAGAGAGTCAATCTTCCTAATTTCATCAGGTAAAGAGTTCCACAGTACTGGCACTGGGCCAGCGACAGAGTGTGAGGTATTCACGTGAGGAACAGACAACGGGTTGCGTGAGGATGATACTGAGGAGAGTACCTCTTCTAAGGTCTAATTCTGAGGTTTGATTTGTGTTACGCTGTCGGCTATTCTATTGGTTATCATCACCTATCCTACCTATCTTTCTAACCAGGGTCACTTGCAAAGAGCTGTTGTTTGAATTTTAAATTTGTTTTACTTTAGCTTTTGTACAGCCGCTTACCACCCTTCCCCCTGCGGTGAAAAACAGGGAGATAGCGTCACATTTCTTAATCGTGTTCCGAGGTTCCGTGGGGTCCTCAAGATTTTGAGCAACAATCTAATTAGTTGTTACACTTCTTCTTAGAAATTTAAGAATAATTTTTAGATGTTCTCGAAGCAAGCTTGATGTTTGTGCTCTAATAATATAACTCAATAAAAATTAGAGAATCTACATTTAAGTTCACGAGGAGATCCAATCTTTGGAATTGTTGTAAACGCAGTCTTTTATTCCTACTAAAAAGAAAACAAACTTGGATCGCTTGGTTAAATATCGTGTCTGCTTCTTAGAAATTAAAAACAATCAAAGGAAATAGCGCGCGCGTTTTGACGTCAGTTTATTCGTCTGTCCTCATATTGATGTTAAAAAAATAACCAATCAACGAGGGAGAAATCTACGATTTGTGTTAAAAATCTTTATAGAACTGCTTTTGGTTTTGGACCCGGAAGTGGATTTTTCCATATGACCAACGTCACACTTACTATATATATCTTGGTCAGTGCACAAATAACGTTTTTTCAAAAACTTTCCAAAAGAAGCTGACGCGATCAACTGCATTGAGGTGTATATAGGACACCAGATGATTATTTTTTCTATAAAGCTTTGCGCGTCTAGTTAGATCACCTAGTACCTTTACGAAATTCATAAGAAGACTGGTAATGAACTCTTGGTGCAAAGAATTGTCGGATTAATTTAGGATGCAAAATACTTCGCCCTTATTATGACGATGCGCACCACGAATTGATGTAACTAGATGCATCTAGTGATACAACTCGAGAAATGATCAAAAATTGTTGCAATAGCAGAAAACATGGAGCTTCTAACACGTTCGGGTAATTCAAGATCAGTTTTATTTATTTACACCACATTAAGATATGCTTATTACATTTTACAGATAATAATAGAAATAAAGAAGAAGGTGTTAGGTTACCTGAAGTATTCAAACAACTAATCGAGTCAGCTAGCCAATTATCTGAAGTGCATACGTCAGAGGATAGATCATGTTATTTCTCAAGAATACAATTTCCGTCCACGTTGTTTTGAACCCGACAATAATTTTGAAATTGAGTTTTTTGTTTTGGTTCTTCCAGGCTAGCCGTATTAGAGTGGACGGAGAACATTCGTATGTGAAATATTTCGTAACGATGACGTCATGATTGTCATGGGAACATGGCGGGAAGGCTTAAAATTCACCGCGGCTCAATTTCAGCTTCGATGCGCATGCTCAGATGTGCATACAATGTAGCGTTTTTGCCGCCTCTGATCGGACTAGTGTGGACGCGAAACATTTTATCCGTTTTCATGTGTGGAAGGAAAACGTTTTTTCCGGTTTCGGTGTGAAAGTTGCGGATTCAAATTTATCCGGCATAGTGTGGACGGGGCCGTAGATGCAAAATTAAGATCAGTTAAGTTTTGGTTAAACACAACAAAACTCCAGGACCGCCAAAAAGTGTCAGCAATAATTGCATATAGAGAATCATTAGCAATGAACAACAATAACTGGTCTAGTGAAGTTTAGGGAATGTCTGGCTTGAAGTTAGAATCCATTCAAAACAATTAAAACTAGATTAACGGATATAGAAATTCGAGTCTTGCAAGGGAACTCTTCAACGATAAGAAAACTAGAAGAGGCACCTCAGGCCAAAAAATGAATTAGGACATATCGTCTGGTAAAAACGGATCACAATCTTTTGAAAAATATTTCATCGAAGTTAAAAATTTTGAACACAGAAAACAATTTAGAAATTTAAGAATTAGTTATCACGACCTTGATGAATCGAAAAGGGGAGATATTTAAGGGAATATATATATATATATTATATATATATATATAAGAAAGGAGGTGCTTCCATTGCCCAGATGGTGCTAAAAGATGAGAGCCACTTCCTTATTCACTCTGCACTATATTCAAATCTAATGGAAGAACTCTTCAAAGACATAAAAACCTAAACAATGAATCTTTGTCAATGAGAACGAGTTTGTTTCTGCTATTTATGAGTCCACACAAAATGATAGCAGTAGCAGTAGTAAAATACGTCCACAACTGCTTTATAAAAAGATCACATACAAGACAGAATTAATATAGAATGTGGTCTTCTTACCCAAACTAGGCAATAAATTAGCAGTTTTCCGTGTTCGATACTATGATCAAAACACGCGGGATGTTGAGGGAACACAAGAGGAGCGTAGGAAACCATGACGCGTAGCCGAGTGTATTATTCGGGTAAAATGTATATGTATATTCTAATACTTGATACCGAATAAAAAGTCTGTCTGTCTGTCTGTCTGTCTGTCTGTCTGTCTGTCTGTCTGTCTGTCTGGTCTGTCTGTCTGTCTGTCTGTCTGTCTGTCTGTCCGTCCGTCCGTCCGTCCGTCCGTCCGTCCGTCCGTCCGTCCGTCCGTCCGTCCCGTCCGTCCGTCGTCCGTCCGTCCTCCGTCTGTCCAATATCCGCCGACAAAGGAAAATTGTAGTTAGGATAGGAAAAACATGGTGTTCGTAATCTTATAAATAAATATTTGGCGTTGTGTTAGC
This sequence comes from Actinia equina, assembly GCA_011057435.1. NCBI lineage: Eukaryota > Metazoa > Cnidaria > Anthozoa > Actiniaria > Actiniidae > Actinia > Actinia equina. The sequence continues at coordinate 398 of WHPX01000763.1, read as the reverse complement.
ATGGACGATAAAAATTAAACAAGAGATTGATTGGGTCTCTTCGTTAGCAATTATGCAATTGAAAACGTCTCAACAGACCGCCAATAAAACACTAACATGCATTCTGATTGGGCAATTCTGATGAATTTCAGCTTTACATCACCTGCACTAAACTGGCTCAAAACTCTGTATGTATTTTGTATACAAGGCATAGCCTCGAGAAAAAAATATATGAATTATGTCGTTTTCGTCTATTTGATCAGGTTTGTTTATCTACAAGATTTAAATTACCGGAAGTAATTATTCTTTGTATGATACTTTTATGGGATTGTCGTGGCAGGCGAAAGCACTATTTACTTTGAGTATCAATCTAAAAGGGTTTTGTCCGCGTATAAAACAGACAAGTGACATTGAAACCC